>JARVZY010001626.1:0-50966 GCA_030686995.1 Artemisia argyi | reverse complement strand
AAGGCATATTTTAACATATTCCAGCATACAATGTCGAGACTAACTGATAGAAGATCGATTTGAGATGATCACTCTCCTTTGACAATAACTAAACTTTAACAACTAAATAAACTCTTAAACTACTTTTCTCAATCTTTTCTTCTCTGATTCCATCAAATGCCCAGTACAATAGTTAAAGAAAGGAAACATAAACTACTTGCTACTTTTTAGGAGAACATGGACTTATTATAATTTATAACTACTCTTAACCAAACTTAGAAGGAACATGGGAACGTGATTTAAGGACTACATGCACGCACATAGTAAAGTAGAAAATGGTCTTCATGCACGTATCAATACTCCTCTCTTTAAAACAAGCCTTGTCCTCAAGGCTCATGATTTTGTGCCTCGTATCACGTGGTTTCCAAGGTGGTTTCGGTTCGGTTGGGAGAAAAACAATTTTTGGTGGATGACATTGGTGGCCGACAAAAATTGTTTTCACGCAACGGAATATGGAAAACATATCGTTAAGTTGACGAGAGTGGCAAAGAAGCAAGTTTGATCATAGAGATTCGTTGGGTGTAAGATACCGATTTCGTTTTGGATCATGACTGTTGGCACATTGGGAATCGGTTTGGTAAATGGAGTGGGCAACACGAGTGTTCGTGATTTTGAGGTGACATTGTTTTCAATTTTGGTAATGGATGACGAGGAGGCTGTGCAAGACGGAGTCACAGCTTGGTCTTGTTTCACGGTATTCCTAATGAGAGAGGAAAGTCGTGCATTACCGATTGCAAGCTCTTCATAAATAAGTTTGAGTTTGGCGTTTAATGAGCCTTGTTGTTCATTGTGTAAGGCATTGACAGCGATAAGTTTCGCGAGGTTCTTGGCCATGAAAGCCATGGACTCTTCAATTGATGGAGGCATAGCACGAAGGAATGAAAGCACCATTGATAGAAGATCGATTTGAGATGATCACTCTCCTTAGACAATAACTAAACTTTAACAACTAAATAAACTCTTAAACTACTTTTCTCATTCTTTTCTTCTCTGATTCCATCAAATGCCCCGTACAATATTTAAAGAAAGGAAACATAAACTACTTGCTACTACTTTTTAGGAGAACATGGACTTATTATAACTACTCTTAACCAAACTAAGAAGGAACATGGGAACGTGATTTAAGGACTACATGCATGCACACAGTAAAGTAGAAAATGGTCTTCATGCACGTATCACTAACCGCCAACATTTCTTATTTTAATGTAAATAATCGAAGCCAAAACAAAGCTATTAAAAGATGACAATTACAGCTTATTTGAAAAAACAAAGGCTAGAATTCCGTGCTTGCTCACTGCCTTAATCTTTGTTTTCTCTTGGGATCTCTAGATTCTTCAGAGCAGGGCTGTCAACTCCAACTCCCATTGCATTCGCACCATTATCAACGTACAAAACTGTCCCGGTGATGGCTGAAGCCAGTGGTGATACCAGAAAAGCAGCAGCATTTCCCACCTCCTCTGTTAACATATATTAATTTTTCAGGATTTTAATAGAAAGCACATACATACACACATATATACCATCATATATGACGACTAATATGGCAATATAAAGGTAGGACTCGAATGACCAATTTATTTACTAGAAGAGTTTTGTATACCAATTTTTTTTATCATGGCATTGCCAATCATTTTTATCCAGCATTGACAAGTTTTTTTCCTAATACCGTTTAGTGTAAGGATTTCTGGTAAGAATGAATTTAGTGGTGTACTGATAAAAATAATGGTGTACAAATGGATCAAAAGCTTTATAAAGCACTTTTTCTCAAAACATTTGGCGAGTTCTGATGTTTTGGACAAAAAGTTTTGTAGGTCTATCGGAGCCGTACCAAAGCTTGCAAATTACTTCATTTCCGAATTTCAAAGAAGCACAATAAAGTTCCGGATGGAGCACTGACCTGCTAAGAGTTCTTTCGGCAGTGGTGGGTTCTCTAATGAATAATTGATGAGCATATCGATAATACCAATTGCATTGGCAGCACGACTTCTTATTGGTCCTGGTTCATTCTTATGATACATTAGGATAATATAACCAAAGAAAATTTGTTACACTCTTTGCTATAATAGTTTTTAGAGTAGAAACAAATTGTGAATGTTGTACCTGCAGATATTGTATTCACTCTAATTCCATGTTTTCTTCCAGCTTCAAATGCCAACACCTATGTGCATAAAAAAATTGATTGTAGTTATCAAAAGCCAATAAAACCACATCATCATGAAGAAACAATCATGAATTTGGAATACAGGTACTAACTTTTGTGTCACTCTCCAATGCAGCCTTGGCGGAACTCATACCTCCACCATATCTGCGTTAATACAAATCCAATCAAAAAATGCTTAAAAAATGATTTAACATTGTGTCCCAATGGTACCCCATGTGTGAGAATGTTCCCCAACCAAACAGTGTTCAATTCCTGCTTAGGACATTGTGAGATTGATTTGTATATATTGTGATTTGTGAGATAGTTAGTTGTCATTAAAAAAATGGAAAAATAAAAATAAGGAGCCATTCAAGCCCAAGTATTAAAACCATGCTATAGATGACCTAACTATATATCCAGTTCTGTTTATATTCAGTTTGCTAGAATTAGAATTATGTTAAATAACAAAAACCAACTTCAACTTGTTGGCTATCTGCCTATTTGATAAATTTTCACTTTAGATTGTCGAAGAAGTGCCCAAGGTTATTCTTGTGTTTTCAAATATTTATGACAATCTTCCTCATTCGGCCAGTTTATTGCCGGATTTGCTATAAGCGAAACTAGATATATATATATTTGGATGATCTATAAAGAGGTTTGATAGTTGGATGATCTTTAATAGAAAGGGTTGAATATGTTGATGGCCTCCGACTACATTTTTTCCAAGGAACTATAAAAATAAAATATATTACCCAGGTATGATCCTCTCAGCGGCGATATAAGATAAAGAAACCGAAGCACCACCTGAAATATAAAAAACCAAGCTCAACTTTGATTATTGAATTTTTTCCTAAACATTTAGTGGTAGCAATTTCAACACATTTACAAAGAGGCGAGTGGCGTAGCGGTGTCTAGGTGTATTTAAGGTGTTCCTCAACCATACCTTGTTGAGGGTTCATGTCCACCTGGGGATTATGTGTAAATATATATTAGATATTGAATGTGTGAATTTGACTTAAAAGAATAGAGAAACCAAATGGGTCAAAAGTCGCATGAATTTATTCAGAGAAGAATTGGTTTACTATTGAAATAGTATAAACATTGTATCTATATTGGACACACAAACTATTTATGAAAAATTGGTCAAAGAGTGTTGTAAGTGAATCCAATCTGATCCGATTCAGCCCGTAAATATTACGCTTGCCAACCGTTACCCAACCCGCTAGACCACGCCCACAGATGAACGTTGAGTTGAGAATCATACCTGGGTTCATCATTGGGACAAAATGTTGGAGCAAAGATACGAAAGAATAGCTTGAAGCTGAAATGGCCGCAAGATACCCATGTCTTGATGTTTTTAATAAAGGATTGGTAACCTGCAAACCATGCTGAATTAGCATTTCTATTACCAAAATCCGAAAGGGGGGGGAGGGGGGAGCCTTCATAGATCACTTGATTGATAAACAAATACATGGGCTAATAGGTTATGATTTCCACCATTAAAAAATAAAAATATAAAAAATACATCCAAACTATTGGAGGAATATACTTTTATATGTTAATATGGTGGAAAACAAATGCAAAAAGTATCCATTTCTAGCAAATATTGAAAATGGGTGTGTTTGCAGTTCAAGCAACAAAGCCTGCGTCTAAGGAGATATTTAGCGTGGGAGGGAGGAATATAGACGAGACACGTTCATCTATCCTATGTATCCTTCCAGAGCTTGTTGAGGATGTGGTTATAGCAAATGATTGAAATAAATAAAAACAGCAACGCACCTTGTAGTTTCTGTTCTGATATTTTTGTTAGTTATACTAAATGAGGTTTATCATCAAGCAATTGAACGCCAAACTTAACTGGTCATTGTTTTTTTGTTTTGTTTAATTGACTTATTTGGATCTTTATTCTTTAATCCATGTATAATCTTGGTTTGTAGTGTGAATCTCTTTTATCATATTATCTTAAATACTTATAAACTATCAAGTCTAAAACTTTTAATTGCATTTTAGGTGTAGTGATATTACTAAACTAATTACTCTTAAAGGCAATTCAAGCCAAAATGAATAAACCATTTGTATATATTTATTTATATAAATATGGATAAAAAACTCACAAATTCAAAAACATTTGATTAACACATCATTCAACCTTTTTCAGGGGAAAAAGTACAACTACAAAATATAAATTATTGTCAAGAAATAACTATACCCATAAAGTTTTATTGGCCGAAAGATTTATTTACATTTGTCCTGCCTCAGCGAAATGTACCTACTATTCTATTATTATCATGACAATGGACATTCCAACTTAGGCGAATGATCTAAACATTCTACTGCTGTCTTAAGAGCTCAACAAAGATGGAATGTGAAGATGAATATTATAAGTTCAGTATGAGCTCATAAGTGAGCATCTAATGCAGCATTGTATCAGTATGGATTATGTAGATAGCAGATGGCTTGTACCTTGGATCGGAAAATCTCTTTCATCGATTATGTGTAGATGCAGTGCATAGTTAGTGGAGGATATGATTAATCATTAATTGAAGGGACTAGTATGGTTCAAAATGAAGTTTCCTGCTATGGTGTTTAGAATGTCTAACTGGTGTTTGGTTAAGCAGAAGTTAGATACTCTAATATGCTCTCTGTTGATGGTTTTGGTGGAGTGTCAGCCTGATGATGCCACTTTATCTGTATAGATTCATTCTTTGTTGTGACTTGTGAGGATGTAGGTGCAATAGAGAGTGAATTCTGGACAGTTGAAGTGGAAATATAGTCAAGGTGAGACGTGTCCTTAAGTGTATTCCTTCATTTGAGTGATGCCAGCTTAGTTTGGAAATGTAGCTCTCTGATTGCAAGCCTTGATGGAACAAGAGTTTTACACTTCCTTGATCAAGCCTTGATACAAGAGCCTCTGTGGTTCTTTGAGAACACAGGCAGGGTGTTTGTATGTATAGGAAATGTAGTCACTGGAAGTGGTTTCTTCATGGAGTCCTAGTGCTAGTATGCTTTTTATCTAGACTAGAGGAATTGGTGAATGTAATATCAGTTTGAATGTTTTGTTTCCAAGCTTCTAGTATGGGCATGTCCATTCAGTTATAGTTTGCTTTGCGTATTGTTGATTATTTCATTGGCAATAATATATTTTCACCGGTTTTAACCAAAAAAAAAAAAAAAAAAAAAAAAAAAACCTTAGGTGGAGGATGGTATCAAATAGTTTTTGCAATGGTCAATTTGGATCTGTTGGGTCCTAGGTCCAACCAAGAACCATCAGCTAATGATTCAGATCAATATCCATTAGTTATGTCATGGATTGGGTCAACTCATTAACAGATCTAATCTGATCCGGCCCATCGACATGCCTAAAATAAATCATACCTCAGGTCCATTCGCTAATGAATGCACCAGGATATCAATGGTACCAAAGTTCTCTTTCACAGATTCAGCTACTTCCTGCAAAACATATATATTGTATTAGATATGTAATATCCAGTGTTTCAATCAGTTTCAAATCAAGATTGATTAATGGGATAACGATAAAAATGTAACTAACTTGTCAAAATTTATGGTTGTATATACCCTACTAAAATTTCGACCATTTTGTGTACCCTACTTATTAATTTTGACCTTTTTGTGTATCATTTAATTTTTTGCGACGATTTACCCCTCCGTTAGTGATGAACGGGGTTAGAATTTTCACAAAATACACACAAATGTCGAAATTAATAAGTAAAGTACGCACAATGGTCGAAATTTTAGTATGGTACATACAACCATAAATTTTGACTAGTTAGTTACATTTTTTTTTTTTTTTTTTTTTTTTATCATTTTCCTTTGATTAATTGATACCTTAACAGTCCACTTTGAATACCCTTTGTAGCGTCGGTTAGATTTTACCTTCACAATTTAGCAAAATCAGTATTATGACTTTGAACATGCAATCTTTATTAGTGAACTTACATCTTCAGGAACATCTTCAGGTGTATCATAAACAGCATCTAAGGGATACACTTTAGCAATTTTCATTAACGATCCATCTCGTAACCTGGAACACAGATAGCACCTGCTGCTTAGTTGAAAAAATCATCATATAGCATATTGTATTTTGAACAAGGCAGTGGAGCCGGACTGTATACACTTACACACGTGATTCGTCAAACTTCCCCCTTTCAAGACTAGTCTCAAAAATTTTGACTGCCTACAAAGGTGAACAGTCATCAACAACAATGTACAAATTATTTGGCATGATGATATCTAGAGGTGGCAATTTTTTCACCAGTTTACAGTTTACTTATGTTTGGGTCAATTTGGGTTGTCTTTTATCTCAAATGGGAACGGATTATACGTGTAGAATCTTTACCATTTTAATGCATATAACCTCCTGAATCATTTTATTCGAATACAAAGACTATAAGTGTAGTAATATTTCTTTTTAATCATGATTAACATATTATATTATATGCTACTCCGTATATATAAGTATACGGCGGACAAAAAGTGTTAACCCGCTCATTTAATATGACATGTACAAGAGACATGCTAACCGTGCCAACTTTGATCTATAAAACTCCATAGTAAATAGTTAGGCATCAGGGCTTGAATTAGTTACGTACCGGGACCCATGTGCCAACAAGAATCTCAGCACCAGCAGCAGCTAGAGATTTGGCTATTGCCCAACCATATCCATTATCATCAGCTACACCAGCAATGAATGCCCTCTTTCCTGCAAATACCTCCTTAAGCTAATAATTATCAAACCCATTTTATCTGAAATCAGAAGCATAAATAACCAGCAAGGGATTATTAACCTCTTAGATCAACAGGCAGCCCTGGAAGGAATTTTGTGTCACTCGACTCTGACACAGCTTTTGTTGTCATCTTTCCAAACCTCCAGGGATGGTTTTTAACATTTTGAGATAATAGTTGTGTAGAAGATATGTGACATGAGCTTCTAAGCTTTGCACATGATGCCCCTCTAATGTCATTACTGATAGCTGTCATACTCGAGTTTGAAACTTGACAACAGGAAAGAATAGAGCTTCTAGCTGTTACAATGTGCATACTTGTAGTGGTCGTCGCCCTCATTTCAAATACTTGATTACAAACCTGAAAGATTCACAAACTAAGGAGTACTTTATTGAGTCCGTTCATTACTGCTTCAAATTTAAGAACAGTGCAAAAAAAAGTTGAAGTGATACTTGTGTTAAGTGCTCGTAGATACATCATATGCATAAAAACATACACAATTGTAATAAATCGAATTCTTGAACATCATATAAAGTATGCATAACCTATTTTGCATTATCTTGCTCACTGAAATATGCTTCTACACTCATTGCTAAAAAGGCTCCACAACAATATAATGCAAGACCCACAAAAACAAATCCACAAAACAACCACAAAATCTATGAAAACAGAATCAAAACTAAGATCAAGCACCAAAATAATTTACAGGTTGGAGCTTGACTGATCATCATAGTAAAAATTAGGTAGTTGCCGAGCATCACTTACTGATTTAACTCCTCGGAATAACTTAGAACAATCTATCAAGCTGCTATGTGTGCTCGTGTATGTATCATTATATATAGGTTAGTGACTACAGGCCGGCTTTCTTAAGAAATAATTGCAAAACATTTACTAGTAGTTCAAATGAATATGTTACGATCCCACATCGGCCAAGTATGGGATTGGTTGGTGGTTTATAAAGTCTATGTGTCCCCTCCTCCTTTAAGCTAGCTTTTTTAAATGAGTTCTACACTTAGCTTATAAACAATTGATATTCAATAAAGTTTACGTGATCCCTAGTGGAGCATATCATAATAGTGCATATATGTTTGATAATTAAACTTGGGTGGTATTTAATTTATAATGATGTTTTGTCTTTTTGCAAACTCACTTTGTACTTTTTCTTGGAACTCTTGTTATTATTGTACCAATAAATCTCATTTATATGAAACTCTTATGTAAGTGGTTTTCTCACGCATCTACGTGCAAGAAAATAGGACAATTTATTAAAATGTTACGAATACTAGCTATATCAGAACCATCTAATCTCACTTTACATGAATAAAAGGAGAGAAACGTATGAAATACAGTAGTTCAATGAGGGAGATTATTTCTATGGCACAAAGTTGACTTCATCACATACCTTTTTCTTAAACTGAATATATTCAGCTCAATTTTATCAAACGATGACATAACAATTGGTATATTTAAAGATCTGACAATAACTTGTGGAATAGTAACAAAAACATCTCAAATGGCCCTGCATATTTTTTTTGTATGGCACAAATTGTATTCAAGGGATTCATACATTGAAGACTTAAACATATATATTATCCGATCAAATTATCATAGAACATGTGGAATTTGTATTGCAGAGAGTAATTGGTTTTCTATAAATATTTTAACTAATTGTAAGTTAAATTTATAATATTAAAAATCTATATATTAGCTCAAACAAAATTATGAAGACTAAATTCAAAGGTGTTTCGAACAACCTACAAAAACTACAGTAGTACACTAGTTTTAGTTGTTAATCATAGTTACTACACTAATACTAGCCGGAATGCCAAATATAGCGAACCTAGCTAGTAAAAAGTTACAGTTAATATTTAGCTTTATAGGTATATACGAGTTCTGCATAAGCAGAAATTTTTTGACCAACGAACAGCTTGTTTTAACGAGAGTCAAAATACTACCCCTTTTTTTCCCAAAATAAGTCATAATCAATTTAAATGCATTAATGTGAGGTGATTTTCTTTTGGCTACTTTTAGAACAAGGACATTTAATGAGTGAAATCGCTTAAATTGTTTGTTCTGCTAACTTTATTATTCCATTTTAGGTAACACTCTTAAGTTTCAAGTTTATGTTGTTGCACTTCATCTCGTCTTGGCCTCCTCATTTGTCATGTCATGATGACTTCTTTCCGTTGCACAGTACCGAAACCACCTACGGACCTCATCAACTACAAATTACACTCATATTTATTCTTGCATTTCCCTTCAGTTCAAAGCTATAATGTTAAGGAAAAGTTCATTTGTATTAAGTATTTCATTACTATTATTTGTTTAATTAACTGTTGTATCTACTTATAGATTAACGAGATGTTATTTGGTTAGGTTTCCTTGTATTTATTTAACCTATACATTGTAAATTAAATTTTGCATGCGTATGACAAGAAATCAAATATACAAATGCTTGTGACAGTTATTAATTTGTGAATACAAACTGAATAACGGATCACTCGATTGCCAGGTATTCTTGACCAGTTAATATTTGAAATATGTTTCAATGACTGAAATGGTAATCTGCATAAACATAACGACAGTAAAAAGGATAACCAAACTTTCATGTCACTTGACAGATTATGTATATGCTTATTCCTAATTATATATGCATGGCACCTTAGTCGTTTATAATAATTTTGAAACTCTTTTGACAAGTAGTTAACTGGATCAACCCAACACGTACTAAAAGTAACAATTTATAATGTTAGCAAATGTTAAGGAAACGCACTAAAGTTCCAGAAGAAGTTTCATACTGACCTGCCTAGAGTTCTTTCACAGTGGTGCATTTTTAAATGATCTATTGATAAACATATCGATAAGACTGGTTGCATTAATTGGCACCATGACTTCTTATTGGCCCTGGTTCTTTCTTATCATTAGTACAATATAACCAAATAAAATTGTTCTTTCCAGAAGAAGTTTTATACCTTCACGATTTCCTTCCGTATATCTGCTGCTGCTGTCCTCATGCCACTTCTGCGAATGCTTTGCCAAATCCTGAATAGAGTCAAGAGCTTCACCCGGAGTTTTGCCAGGGATCGGCCCCTGAGAGTCCAACATTTGCCTAGTTGGAATGTCACTACAAGAATCAGGATAACAGAAGATGAGAATATTCCTATCGACACCTTGTCGACAGCAATGTGCACTAAACGACAAAAAACAAGCTTAACCGAGCCTAGCTGCGTTGAATTTTTCGGATTAACACGCTCCCGTCGACATGTCGACGAGACCATATTGGTCAAACTTTCAGACCTCTATTATTGCCAAAAGTTGGGCGCGAATTTATCCCGCCAATATGTTCCCGTCGACATGTCGACGGGAGCATATTAACAACGAAGCAAACCATAATTAACATGTGATTAACGTTAATTGCTGCTTTGGTATTATTTCCCGACGTCAAGTCGACGGGAATATTTAAAACATAATTAACAATTATTAGTTGATTAGATAATTAGTATTATTATCCCGTCTTCATATCGACGGGAATATAAAGTCGGACCACCAAATCCTTTGACCGGAAAACAATATGGGACCCACGTTGTCGACCGGCATTGTCGACGGGATAGTGGTTGCCGACGAGGCACTCGCGACAAACTGGGGCCGACGTCATGTCGACGGGAATGAATGATGTCGACGTCATGGCGTCGGCATGGTGGCAAAAAAGTCACCGGGAAAAGTGGTGAATTACTAGTGTGTTAATTCCTTTGTAGAAAAGTTTCACCTTCTGCTGTTTGTTTAAGTCATGAGTCGGACATTTATAAAGGAGATCATTATACCTATCCCAAGCTTGGTATAATGTCTCATCAGCATCTTGTTTGAAGTTATGAATCTCCATCAACTGTTTTGCTATTTTAGAATGGGGGGCAATACCGTTGAATGAATCTATTTTTCAAGAGATTCCATGTGTTGATTGTTCCTCCTGGTAACCGGTTGACCCATCTCCGAGCTGCTCCAGAAATTAAGTGTCATAGAAATACCCTTAGCATAACAGCATCATGTGAAACGCCTGGTATATTGAAGAGGCTAGTGATGTACAGAACATGTTCAATGTGCTCATGGGCATCTTCATCATTGCTTCCAGAGAACAGTTTCTCTCATAAATTGATCTTTTATTTCGAACCGAACGTTAGCTCCTATGGTTGGCCTAACTAGTCCTGGCCCTTGCTCAGCTCTAGTCATGGCTAGATATTCTTCAAGAGTCATTGCCTCGATGTCAACTGCTTCCATGATTCCTGAAACTTAAACAAAATGTGAGAAAAACAAAACAAAAACAAAAACAAAAATTGAAAGACTTAAACAAAAATCCTATTATAGCTCCCCGGCAGCGGCGCCAAAAACTTGATGCAGGATTTCTGACCAGGTTTTACTATTTGTAAAGTCTCGTTTCTACCCCAGGTCTACCTTATGCATTAACGGACAGAGAATCCGGTCGTGTGTAGGCTAGTAATGGTAACTCCGAGGTCGTCCCAAGAGCTATCTGGTGCGGATTATATCTAAGTCTAATGTCACTAATTATATTAAAATAAAGGAGGAATGGTTGATTGATTGTTTAAACAAAACGAAATGAAATAAAAGCAATTAAAAGTAAAGTTCTGAGCAGTAGGAGAAAAATGTGCTAACCTAATTACTCCTCCTAAATCGCTTATAATTATGTCTCCTATTAAACTATCTCATGCTTTAGGTGGGGCGGACATATATCGCTAGGTTCATATGGTCAAGTTCCCTAGCCTATCTCCCCGGAATCCTGCCGGGAACCACAGGCACTACCCCACGCTAGTAAGCCGACGTACGGTAGATGGGTTTGAGTCATTAAGCGCCACTACATGCTAGATTTATCTTCAATGGCCCGTTTCACGATCATAGGTCATTCTCTAATTACTTAAGTACCTCCACTTGTAAGGTGATCATATGGTCAATTCGCACACAATGCAATATGGTCAGTTGTCATCCCTCCCATTTCCTCGCAATCTATCAGGCTAGTGTCCTATAGTCAATTCTTCTAGCTTACTAAATGGACTAAGGTATCAAGTCAATCACATCTAGCGTAATGAATACAAACAAGCTTACAATACTACCGCAACTAAAGGTTCATAAGACAAACTAAGCATGCACACACGTAAAAGCATTAAGAAAAGTACGGAAACATAATTAAAGCAATAAAGGAATCATAATTAGGCTAGCACCAGAGGTGCTTAGCTGATCATATTGAATTGAACACTCGAAAACATGTTTATACAAGCCATTAATTCGAAATGTAAAAGTAAATATGTAATGCTAAAACTTATGGAATGTAGCGTGAGTTCTCCCTTGGAAAGGCTACGTATACTGTTGTAGAAGGGCCTCCTCAAAGCTCCCAACGATCTCTGACTTTGTGTGTGAGAAAGTTGTATATCAAATGCAGAAATTAGGGTTGTATTTATAGGCCCGATCAGAGCTATGACATAACTAAGAAATGTGTTACGCCATAGAGAGTGTAATCTTATCCAGATCTGACGGTTACGGCGTAGTTGATGACTTGTTACGCCGGAACAAGGATATTAGGGGGGTTGAATAGTTTACCACTTTTTAATGTCATATTTAACTTGAATATCCTTTAGAAAACTTTGGCGTGTGCTTAAAAATATAAACATAACATTATATGTTTAATTCTTTGAAAAGCTTTTTATGTAAACAACAATTCTAACTTTACTAGTTTCATACATTGAAAAGCTTTGCTTGTGATGATCCTAACTTAGCTTGTTTAGTTATTTGAAAAGCTTTACTCTTGTTTGAAGATACAAACACATCTTTACTTGTTTAGTTCTTTGAAGAGCTTTATATGTAACTAGCAATTCTAACTAAAGAACAACATGTAATAAGCAAAGGTAAAGAAAGAAACGATCAAACCACAACACGATTGTTTATCGTGGTTCGGCTACAAGGACTCCTTTTCCTTGCCCTACATCCACGCCCCGAGTTTCCAACTCGAGAGTTATAAGCACTAATCAACAAGCTCCTTTCACCGGCGGAGAAAACCTTTACAACGTCGCTTACACTTTTACCGACACTAAGCTAGATGTCGAGTTCTTTTACACGGGTACAACCACTCCCATCGTCGCTTACACTTTTACCGACACTAAGCTAGGTGTCGAGTTCTTTACCAAGGGTAAAACCACTCCTGTTAGTTCTTTTACAATGGTACAACAACTCCCAACACACTATGTATTTTGAGGCCTAAAATACTAACCAATCACTTCTACATACATGACACGAATGAAGTATAAACTACCAAATCTTATACATGACCAAGCTACCAAGACTTGCAACTTAAAAGTTGAAGCTTGTAACTTCTTGAATGATCTTGTGAAGTCCCTTGCTACATAAGAGAATCACACAAATCAAAATGTTACTGAGTTAGTTGAGAGAGTATGTGAAAATATGTCCTAAAGGGGTGACTCAAAACTAACAAATGGTTTGGTATTTATAGCAAACCATTCTGCAGGTCTGGCGGATACGGCGGACCCCTCAGGAGGGTTCCGCCCGTGTATCCCTAGGGTACCGCCAGGGCTGCAGTTGGTTTTTGCAATAAATCTTCCAAACCAAACAAGGTCACATCTCATTACTCCTTGCAAACCAAACAATGTCACATCTCATAATATCAAGTCAAACACTAAACTTGCAAGCAACCACTTAGTAAGTCAAACACACTTCTTACCATAAATGTATATTGACAAAGCTTGTCCTAAATGTGATGTGACCTTACTCTATTAAGAAATAAATGTGATGTGACAAGACACTTTCTAGTTTAAGAAATAAAAACAATGTTTTGTTTAAAAGGAAATTCAAACCTTAGTTAAACAAGACTTAAACACTTAAAGTGATGATTTACTTATAGCTAAACTTCATGCTTTGTCATTAACAAAACTTAGCAAAGATCATAAAATATAAATAACGTTTTTAGGCGATATTTGTATTAACAATCTCCCCCCTTTTTGTTGATGACAAAACATAAACTGTATTTATAAGTAAGTCACTAGTTTTAGTGTTAAGTCTTATAAAGTTTTTATAAAAACTTGTTTTTGCTAAGATGATGTGATATGCAAAAAAAAATTGAAACAAGTTTATATCTAAATTCTCCCCCTTTTTGTCGAAATAAAAAGAAGAGTAGCGAAGCGGAAGTAAGCACTTGCTCCCCCTTGGACGATACTCCCCCTAAATGGAGTGCCAAGAGAGGAGACATGGATTTTGAACCTACAAGAAAAAGGCTAGTTGTCGCATAAGACAAGTCATAAAAGCATTTCATATTTAAAACACAACTAAGAGTTGTGAAGTGAAATGATACAACACTCATGCTCCCCCTTGAATATTACTCCCCTAAATGGAGTATCAAGGAAGGGAAACATGGATAATGATCCTACAAAAAGAAAGGTTAGTTTCAACAACACAAGATATATGTATGGTACCATAGCAAGGTATATTTCACTTATTATACCTAAACGATCAACAAATAATGAAAACCTTGTAGTGTAATGAAATTCATTTCATGTAAAATTTTGACTCTTAAAAAGTCAAAGACAAGAAATTTGGATTACACCATCCTACTTCTAAAAATAAAGAAAAACTACAAATAAACTAAGACCATAAAAAGCTACAAGGAAATCATCATTTTCCTTAGTGAGAAACATTTTCCAAAAACAAGGCTAAGGTTGTTTAAGGATGAAAATGTGGGTTGTGGTTGTAGCGGGCTTTATTTTGAAGGTTGAAAGGATGACAAGGTTTTGGTTTGTTGGTTTAAATGGGAAACATTTTCCAAAAGAAACGGTTTTGTTTCATTTTGGAGACTCTAAGGTTGAGGTGTGTGAGACGAGGATTGTAGAAGATCCAAAATGTGGTTTAGTATAAACCTCATTTCTTCGGATAGCTCACGAATTTCCCTTCGACACCCTTCACTAATGTGAGCGGTTCTTTCGCAATGATTGCAATCATGGCGGGGAAAGTTTGGTGGAAGGGTGGTTTGATATGTTGGTGGTGGATGGTTTGAACTTGAAGAAGCAAAGGTGGAAGGTTGAGTAGTGTTTTTGCTTCCTTCATTTGTTGAGTGAAGTGTTGTTTGTAAAATCGTGATATGGTTGATTTGAGACTCAACCATACGTTTAAAGGCATGAAGGTGGTTTAAATGAGTGTCAATCTCATTATTAAGGTTTGGAGGTTTTTCCCATATGGATGCTTCTATTTTCTTATAAGAAGAAAGTAGAGATTCAAATTGTTGGGAAGGTTCTTGTGGTGATGGTTGTTGTTGTTGTGGTGGTTGTTGGTTTTGAAAAAAATGGCGGAAACTTGGTTCGCCGATAGGATTGCCATGAAGGTCTTTGTAAATTGGGTGAAACACAAATGATTGTGAGTGGGTATGACCTTGATCATTTGGAAAAATGGATGGTCTAGCATAACGGTAAGCTAACCGTTCTACTAATGATGGTTGATGGGGTTCATCATCTAGTTGCTCACTAGGTTGTTGTTGGGTTTCCATTTGAGCAATGGTGTCAAAGAGTGACAAGGATGGTGGACTTGATGATTTGGGTGATAGGTCTTCTAATGTTTCCAAATAGGGTAGTGATGATGTTGGAGGTGTATGGAAAAGTTCCATTGGTGTAGGTGTTGGTGATTGAGGTGATGAAGTTTTTGTTGGTTGTGCTTGTTGAGAAGGTGATGATGAATCACTTGAAGGTCTAGTTGTTGGAGGAATGGTGGCCATGTTTGTGTAGCAATGTGTTGGAGAGGGTGTTGGAGTATCAAGATTAAGCAATTCTTGAAAGGTAATTACATTGGTATTACAATGTGTTGGGGATTGTATTGAGGTAGTGAGGTTAAGGAAATCTTTGATAGGTGAAGAAATGTTAAGTGAAGCATCACTTGAAGAAGATGAACTTGACTTGACGGTTTTGTTGAAGCAACAAGGTTTAACACTAATTCTCGTGGTTTTTGAGAAGGATTTTGATGACTCGGATGATGTGTTGGATTTGGTCATTTTCAAAAGTGTGATTTTGATGTTTTGAGAGAAGAAGTTTTAATGGTGATGGTGTGATTTGAATTGTTGCAAAACTTTCAAAATTATAGGATGAAGAAGATGTTGAAAAGGGTGTTTGGATTTGATGTTTTACCATTCAAAGATTGAGGTTTCAAATGATTTACATAGTTTTCATGAACATGACAAATCATTGCATGTCAATCCAATGGAGTAAGGTGGAGTGAAAGACCAACAAAAGCACTCAATGCTTTGTAATCATGGGATGTGATTTGGTTGAAAATGTTTCAATGGTTTGAAGGATCCTTTAAAAGGGTGCCTTGGGTTGGTTATGTTTGAATTTGAATTTTTGGAGGGAAGTGGCTTCCTAATTGTTTTAGTGAGTGAAAGTTCTTCTAATATGGTTATTGGAGTTAATGGAAGATGTTTCTCACTTAGGATAATGGTTTGACACTTTACAAGTTTTGGACTTAAGAAAAATGGAAAAAATTTTCTGCAGGTGTCTGGCGGAACCCTCAGAATACACTGGCGGAACCCATTTGAGGGTACCGCCTGGTCCGTTGGGCCATTTCTGGAATTCCCAGAAAATACACTGGCGGAACCCAATTTTGGGTACCGCCAGATCCGCAGAGCACAAAAATTAGGCAGTCCGCGTTTTTGACCCGCGAGACGATTTTCAAAATTTTCGAAAACTCCTAAAATCAAAAATATAATGCATATCTGATTAGGAAATGCAAAAATTGAAAATGTAAACACTCAAATCATATGACTTTGACCGGGGGCTAGCGATTTTCACTAAACTTAGTGAAATTAACCATAAGCATAAAAATTGACAAACATCTCAAATATTGTCATTGTGCATAATAGTTCATACAAACATAATCCAACAAACGTAATAAACCATGAAAGTGAAAAACAAATAATTCACGTAGTTTTAACACAAAGACGATTCTAAAGCATTCATAAGCCAAACACTCCTTAATCTTCTCACAACCGGTCTATCTTCTTGTTGAGCTTGTTTAGGTACCTTCCAAAGCACTTGAACATTCCTTTGGTTTGCTTGAACTCTTCGGAAGCATTGTCAATGATGGGGAGAGCTTGAAGGTACTCTAAAGGGGGTAACTTAGAGTTAGGAAGTTTATCATCCTCGCTCATACCGGATGATGATGGTGTAGGTGATCGAGTACGTTTGCCCTTATTTTTTAAAACTCGTTTATCATTTAAAGGAACGAAGATGTGAGGAACGAGAGAATAGTTAAGGCGCATTCCATTATTGTTAGGAGGAATGGGTGAGATTGCTCTAAAGAGGCGAGTAAGAAGCATTCCATAGGGAAGAGCGGTTGTTCTGACTAAGGGTATGTCGGCCATTCTTTTAGCTAGGTAGTAGGCTAAGTTGAAGGGTTGACCGGTGGAAATGCTATAGAGCATGTAGCAAAGACATGTGTTGATATGATCTCTATTTCCTATGGTACTTATGACGTTAGCTCTAAGGATTTCTTCCCACTTCTTAAATTGTGGTTTAAGCTCATTGAGCTCCATACCAAAAGGATCCTTATCTACAATATTCCCCGAACGATTCACCCTAGTGGTAGAGGTTCTAACAAAGAGATGTTCCTTAATAGTTTCCTTACTAGCAAGAGGTGTGTCGTATGGATAAAAACGATCAATAGAATCAAGACTTGAAATGGGCCACTTATCCGTGTAGATACAAGTTCCCTCATTTGGGACACCAAGAATGATAGCTAAGTCTTTTAAATCTATATCATGTGGTGTTTGATTGGTTGTGAAGTTCAATGATATCTTGCCAACAACACTAGTGGAAAGGTTTACGGTTGCATAGAATTCTAAGATGAATCTAGGACAAATTGGCTCATCTATATCAAGGAGACAATCAAAGTTGATTGCGGCAAAGTTTTGGTGAATGGATGTTCCTTCTAGAAAGGATTGATCAATGGTTCTTCCTTCGTGAACATAGCGTTTTTCTAGTGCCCTAAAGGTTTCTAATTGAACATTGTTGAGACCTTTGGTCATATGGTGTTTGGGCATGTACTTAAGGGTTTCCTTGTGATCGGATTTGTTTGCGAGAGGCATGTTGATTCCTAGAAAACATAAAATTGTATGTAAATGACTTTTAACAATGTGGATGTTCTAATATGTTCCTATATGCAAAGCAATGTGAAGACTTGGTTATCTTAACTCATTTTGATTCCCAAATTGTTTTGTTATGCAAATTTTGTTGTAAAAACAAAAGATAACCAACACTCTCCTAATTGAATGTGTCTTCGATTGAATGTACCCGAAAGTACTATTAATTATGTATCCCCTTTAGCATTCAAGAGAGAGTATGCAAGTGATGTTTAAATGATGTTTTTCATTTGTTTTAACAATGTGGTGATGAATCATGTTCTAATTTTGGATGTGATTTTTGAAAGACAATGCACTTGGTGTGTTTGGCAAATCAAAAAAATCCAATTTTTAACTAATGAAATACATAATTGACTAGCCACCAAGTTTTTCATGAATCAAGAAGTTTTATGCAAAAACCCTAAGATTCTAGTTAATGATTGTAAGCAAGAATGTTATAATTGAATCAAAAATGCAATTGTGATTAGAATACTTACAAAGTTAATTAGATTTGAAGAGATTGGATTACAAGCCCTAAAATTTGTGAGGATATGTGTTTTTGTAAGGGTGATGGCTGTTTGAAAGTGGATGATTAAGTTAAGAGGATGTTTGGCTTTGAAATTAAAAATAAAACAATCTGAGGTTTTGGCGGACCAAGCAGAACCAAAAAATGGGTTCCGCCCGTATGGTCTGAGGGTGCCGTGGGAGCTGCAGGGAAAAACTCAAAAGGAATTGTCTTGATTTTTTGTGGTTTTATCCTAATGTTCAAAACTAAGGTTTTAGGTCTTATGAGTCTTTGACTAAGCCTAGGAATTATGAATGCTTCACATTCAAGAGATTTTGTGAACGCGTTGATGGAATAGTTAACGTAGAAGACTTTCTTAGTTAAGACATTCCTCAATGAACAATCTTACCAAGGCGATGATGATGGATCACAATATGTCTATTAAGAAACATAATGGATAGAATTGTCACCGAAGTCGATGCTTCCTTTGTTGAAGGGATAACAATGTATATGAGATGAATTCCATTGTCGATATGAGTTAGCTTACTCAAGTGGAGCTTGTTGATGTGCTTCTCCATCCGATAATAATTTGAGAATCTTACGCGTTTTGGAGAATCATTGGGTAAGTAAGTATAAAAGTGCAAGTACCACTTGTGCTTTTCTTATCAACTTATTACCGACATAATTCCATTTGTCAAACACTATGGTTTCTATCCCGTTCTTTTGGGATACCATAATCCTAGTTGTGTAGTACCTTATGATGTATCCAAATAGGCTCAACTAAAGAGTTGTTCGAGGATCTTCTTTAACACGAGCACATAGACAAAAGCTAAACATAATGTTGGATCTAATTGTTATGATAACAAGTAGTCTTCCGAACATTTCTCTACGTTTAGTTTTACCTACGGATTTGCTAATCTCATTCTTGGCAAGTCATCAATAACTTAACTATTGAAAATGAGAGAGTAACTAGGAATGTCTTTAAGTTAAAATCCCTTGCTTTTGGGGCTTGCTTTTATTTATCAAAAAGTCTTTCAAATATTGACACTATAATCACTTGATTACTTTTGAAAAATCTATTTTGTTTCACTAGTTGTTTTACTCTAAATTCCAAAAACTATTTTTGTTGAATTTGTTTAGACACAACTATGATCTATAAATCAAGTTTTATAACATATGTCAATTTTACTTGATTTAATGTTTGACTCAAGGTGAGAAGATGTTATTTTGTACCTTTATCCTTATACTTGTCTTGCCATCATTGGACTTTCGACTAAGTTATCATCTACCAAAGATAATATCTTAGAAGGAGGAGATCACTCGTTAAATGTTATATTCAACGACTCCTCGACTCTTTGGGTTTTCTTATTTAAGACACTATAAACTCTATTTGTTTAGAAAAAGTCCAAGAGGTACAACATCATGAGACTATGTGTCACATTTAATGTGTAAATCCTAGATGTTGAAAACTCATTTTCATTCACACATCCTAATATATGCTAATGTGATTTATTTCACCTTGTGTGTTTTATGTGAGATTATCATAAAGGAGTGATTGAAGAAAAACACAATTAAAGACTCAAAGTATGGTGTTTGAGAAAATTGTTTAACAAAGGTTTGTTTTGCAAGCATCACAAAAGTGTTAGACATTTTAACACTTAGGAAATTCTTAGTTAGCTCACTTGTAAGCAAGAGTTGAGTGAGACTTACTCAAGAGTTTTTCGTGTTTATCTCTTGATGGTTAAAGAACCAAAACACCTTATATCTCCTACTAGTACTAAAGACTAAATTCCTTGTTGCATAGAATCTAATCTTAGTTATTTACAAATAGCAAGTAGACACTCTAGAGTATTACAAATAATACATATTCGAACACATAATGCTAGAAACAAGAGACAATCAAAGTCAAGTTGAAGTAATGCGTACCTTTTAAATTGCATAGAGATGCTATCAAGCGGATAAGCATTACGCGTAAAATCTTGGTTTGATAACACGCTTTGAAACTCAATAACTCATGTATCCAAGAAGGTTAGATAATCATATAAAAGCATAGAGAATAATAATTCTAATCCTTTTATCATGAGTTTCTATTAGAGATTGAATTATCTCTAAATCTCTCTTCTAGGTTTGACAAATTTTACTTGTTTTGTTTTATTAGTTGATGGTGATTTTGAGTTAAGTCCTAATCCGGTTTTATCTTAAAACAACCTTTGACTCCTCAACAATCTTTCAAGAGATTTTGAGCTTTCATCAAATTTAACTAATAATTTTTTTCTTTCTCATTTTGCATTTTAATCTCATGTTTGTAATCTAGATATAATTTACATTCTAGATCAATTTCAACATACCTCTCAATTCTAGACACTTTATCTTCTACTAAGATTACCTTTTCAAAGATATTCTTAAAAGATTTTGAAGACTCATTCTTGAAGATAGTTTTTAGGTCCATGTTGCATAAACGTTTAGACTCATTTTCTAGTTTAGAAAACTCTAGGATAAATTAATCAAAGCAAAAGTGTTTGGTTTCAAAGTGTACCTTGCTTGATGTTTTATCTAGTTTAGAATCACAAACCGGATGATTGACTTAATCTACATCCGTGTTATTCCATGAATCGCAAGCAAGTCTACTACGAGCTTGACACGAGTAATCACCTTTACTTACACCTTGCTTGTTGTTTCAATAAATTGACAATTAACTACCGGAGCATTGTCTTCGTCAACATCCATTTCATTCCAAGATACGCAAGCGGGTTCATCAAAACACACGTACTCATCTTCACTTGTACCTTCATTTAAAACATTTAAACTAGTAGCACATGTATTAACTTCTACTAAGTGTCTATCAATTAGTTTTTCTAAAAACTTTTAATTCATATGTAAGATCAAATTGATAATCTTTGACTTGACATATTCCGTGATGAAAGTTTAACATATTTTTCCAAATATCATTTGTCGTTTGACAAAAATACATTCTTTCATATTTGGTACTAAAGCTTTGTAAAACATTGTTTTAGCTTTAGTATTTTTATCAAGTTTAAGATAGTTATCTTGGTTTTCAAAAACTTGTTTTCTTTTGGTTTGAAATTACTAAAAGAAATAATATGCCAAAGATCTTGATCAATCGATTTCACATAGTTTTCAAAGTAACTTTTCCATTCAAGTAAGTTTTCTTTTACAAATAACGGTTGGTTTTGAATAGGTTGCCCTTTTTTGAGATTTTCAAAATCCATGGATCGATCCAAGTTTTAAAATACATTCTATTTTAAAGATCTTGAGTAGCGTAGCTCCTGATGCCAATTGTGGAAAACTAGAAGGGGGGTTGAGTAGTTGACCGCTTTTTAATGTCATATTTAACTTGAATATCCTTTAGAAAACTTTGACGTTTGCTTAAAAATATAAACATAACGTTATATGTTTAATTCTTTGAAAAGCTCTTTATGTAAACAACAATTCTAACTTTACTAGTTTCATACATTGAAAAGCTTTGCTTGTGATGATCCTAACTTAGCTTGTTTAGTTATTTGAAAAGCTTTACTCTTGTTTGAAGATACAAACACATCTTTACTTGTTTAGTTCTTTGAAGAGCTTTATATGTAACTAGCAATTCTAACTAAAGAACAACATGTAATAAGCAAAGGTAAAGAAAGAAACGATCAAACCACAACACGATTGTTTATCGTGGTTCGGCTACAAGGACTCCTTTTCCTTGCCCTACATCCACGCCCCGAGTTTCCAACTCGAGAGTTATAAGCACTAATCAACAAGCTCCTTTCACCGGCGGAGAAAACCTTTACAACGTCGCTTACACTTTTACCGACACTAAGCTAGATGTCGAGTTCTTTTACACGGGTACAACCACTCCCATCGTCGCTTACACTTTTACCGACACTAAGCTAGGTGTCGAGTTCTTTACCAAGGGTACAACCACTCCCGTTAGTTCTTTTACAAGGGTACAACAACTCCCGACACACTATGTATTTTGAGGCCTAAAATACTAACCAATCACTTCTACATACATGACACGAATGAAGTATAAACTACCAAAGCTTATACATGACCAAGCTACCAAGACTTGCAACTTAAAAGTTGAAGCTTGTAACTTCTTGAATGATCTTGTGAAGTCCCTTGCTACATAAGAGAATCACACAAATCAAAATGTTATTGAGTTAGTTGAGAGAGTATGTGAAAATATGTCCTAAAGGGGTGACTCAAAACTAACAAATGGTTTGGTATTTATAGCAAACCATTCTGCAGGTCTGGCGGATACAGCGGACCCCTCAGGAGGGTTCCGCCCGTGTATCCCCAGGGTACCGTCATGGCTGTAGTTGGTTTTTGCAATAAATCTCCCAAACCAAACAAGGTCACATCTCATTACTCCTTGCAAACCAAACAATGTCACATCTCATAATATCAAGTCAAACACTAAACTTGCAAGCAACCACTTAGTAAGTCAAACACACTTCTTACCATAAATGTATATTGACAAAGCTTGCCCTAAATGTGATGTAACCTTACTATATTAAGAAATAAATGTGATGTGACAAGACACTTTCTAGTTTAAGAAATAAAAACAATGTTTTGTTTAAAAGGAAATTCAAACCTTAGTTAAACAAGACTTAAACACTTAAAGTGATGATTTACTTATAGCTAAACTTCATGCTTTGTCATTAACAAAACTTAGCAAAGATCGTAAAATATAAATAACGTTTTTAGGCGATATTTGTATTAACACCCATTATAAATAGTTCCACAACCTAACACAATCTTATCCACTCACTTACTACTTTTCTGATCAGCACCTACTACTTTTCCGATCATCAATTCCTTTCATAGTATCTCTCTAAGTAAATCTGATAACGCCTTCCACAAATTTCCCCTTTCATGACCACCTAGCAGTTGAAGCTCGCCCTTTGAGCAGGGCTCGACAACTATTTGTGTACTTTGAGAGGCTTCGTGCAGCCAACCTCGCGGAAGAGGAAGAGCTGCGAGCCTATGTTGAGGAGGCCCGCCAAAGAATAATAGAGATAGATCTCTATTTGTTCGAGCTCGGCCAGGTATATGGCTCGACTGTGGCTGCCCATGGCCTTCGTATGCTCAGGCTTGCTCGCTATCAGGATGTGTCAAGAATACTCTTGTACACACGTGCAGCAGATGAGGCCCGATACAATGTCGATCTACTCTTGGAGTTTATTGGCAGTGTGTTGCGTCTATAGGTGTTGGTGAGTAGGTCTAGGCTATGAATGTTTGGTAGTTAGGTGTCGTTCCGTATGGTGCATAGCCTAGTACTTTTGGGGATGTTGGTTTAACTTTGGCGTTTATGTATGGTTACTTAACGCGATTTTCTTATGTACGCGTTAAGTTTTTATGTAAATATAAGTTATTAATGGAAATCTAGTATTATCTATATATTGTTGTGTTTTTTTTATGTCAAACTGTTTGTTTTTTGTTGGTTTTTGTACTTAACACTTAAATGATGATTTATTCATAATTAAATATGATACGTGGCGATAAATTGTGTTGTCTAATAATGTTGTTCATTGTTTAGCAAATATGGAGATTGTGATGCATATGAAACTTTAAATACTATGGTTGCCAACCTGCAATATTTGGCTTCTGATTATTTATCCGAATACAAAGAAAAAAGGTTATGAACTGTTATAACTCAGTAAGGACTGAGGTTATTTGATCCTTGCTTCTGCTTGATTTTAGCTTGTGGAATGGTGTTTAGATCTTGCGTGTGGTTGTTCAAAGTTGTGTTTGCTTCTATTTACCCCAGTAGCCATATTCTTTGCTTTTGGTTGATTCAAAGTTGTTCAAAGTGGTGTTTAGAGCTTGGTTGTGGTTGTTCTAAGTTGCAGCCTTAGGTTAGTTTTCAGATTGTTAGTGCTTCTTAGGTTTACTGAATTGCTTATCTCTGTCCAACTAGCTTATTTAGGACCCACCCATTTCAGTAGCTTGTTGTAGATTTTAATATCCCTTTTTATGTCTTAGTATAGCTTTTAGTGTCCTAACTGACCCATTCTTGATTCCATATTACTATATTAGTGAATTCCCCTCACGGTTGTGTTTGTGTAAATCTTTGGTACGCGCATCCTGCACGCTTTTTTCTTGGTGAATGGTTACTTTCATTTGTTGCCATTTCTTTCACTTTAATTAAAGGCTGTGTTTGTTTAATAATGTAGGGATACTAACATAAATTGTGCTTTTTGGCAATGTGTATATGTTTTTACTTTGTCAGCATTTTGTTTTTTGTTTACTTACCGGCTGTGTTTGTTTATTAATGTAGGGATACCTACATAATTCGAAGGTCCATGTCAGAAGCAAAGTTCGATACTTTCCGTTAATTAAGGCAAGGTTAGATGAAAAGCGGCGTACTTTATTCAGGTCTACATGTTTTGGACCATGGTTAGATATAACTTATGTTGATAACGACGAGATGCTTGTTCATCACATGTTGGAAAAGCAACTGAATTCCGATGATAAGCACTATGATCTCTCACTTGTTTATCATGTCAACGGACATCTTTTGCATTTTGGCCGTCGTGAGTTCCAGCTCATAACTGGTTTCAAATTTGGAACTTATACTTTACGTGGGTTTAGGACAGGTCCTTTGAATTTTCGTGATCGTGTTTTTCTGAACAAGATTGGTGAGCATTTAAAAAACATTGATCTACTTTCGATAATTGAGGATGACGAGGCTTTTTCCAAAATATCTTATGAAGACGCAATTCGTGCGTGCCTGTTGTTAGCCTTGGAGGTGATTTTTATGGGTCGTGAATTGATATCTATAGTGGCTGACCCTTTGGTTAGGATGGTTGATAGTTTACAAACATGGAACGATTTTCCTTGGGGGGAACACATTTGGCGTATGTTGTATGATATGATTTTGAATGTTAACTCATTTAAAAGGGATGCGTTTCATAAGGGAGTTAATATGAACCCTAAGTTTCAACCTTCTTATTCATTGGGAGGGTTTATTTTCCCATTCAAGATTAGTAATTTCCCGTACCATTTTTGTACTTACATTATTTTGCACAAGTAACAACTTACAATGACATAAATTTGCTATTATTTCATATTTGGATTTTAGAACATCTCTCCAGAGTGGCCGGTGGTGGACAAAGGCGCCTGATATTCTACCTAGAGCTGTAGTATGGACTAAGAAGGTTCCGTTTGAAGCAAATGTGAATTTCGGAGAGCTTTTTCCAGAGGTATCTTGTATACATAAAATTCTGGTATTTTTAATTCCATAATTGTCAATGACGTGTTACTGTTTTTAGTATTCAATGAAGTATTGACGTTAAAGTTATTAAGCTTCTGTTTGTGCATAGCATTCATTTATGCTTTTATTGGTTTGTTAGGGTGAAAAAAGTAACTATGAATTGTATCCATCAAGGACCGAGGGAGCGTCTAAATCGTTTAGGCGTAGTGTTAAGTTTTTTAATTGGTATGTGCCTAGACCACCGCCTGTTGCTGAAGTTGGCCTTGTTGATGAGTATTTTCGTAAAAAAGTGAAGCACGGAAGAAAATGCTAGCTGAAGATGCATAGGAAGCTATGGAAAACCGTACCAATCTGCGTACTGTTTCTATCATGGAACTTGTTGAGATTATACAAGAAATGTGCGGAAGTTTGCTGAAGCTACCTGCTGAGGTTCAGAGTCTGAAAGGACGTGTCAACAAACTTGAATCTATTATTCATGTATAATTTGTAATATAACATTATGCTAAGATTCATAGTTAAAGTTTGTTTATATAAAAATAATGTTGATGACCAAATTATTTCTTTTGTAGATTATGACTCGGAAAAGAAGGGCTGGAGATACAGTTTAGAATGTCAACAAGGTCGAGCATAAGTTTTCGCAGGACAGCAAAAAAGTAAGTTCCCATTTTTTTAATTCTGATTTCGTTCTTGGTAAAAGATTTATACGCTTACTTTGTGTTCCTTATCCTGTACTTGCAAACCTTATAGGGTAGAGTGGAATTTGGAAGTAATGTAGAGACTGATCTTGCTAATGAGTATTGCACAAACTTAAATGACGACTTTCTGGACTTGTTTGACGGGCCGATTCAACAAACACAGAAATATGTTGTGCGTGACCATCATAAGGCATGGCAGAAAGCATTTGGCACCGGTTTACAGGTTTGTACACCCTGAACTTGTAACAAACTATACTTGCGACATAACGGTTTTTCTTATAAGTTAAAACACATGTTAAATGTTTCAGGATGTAAAAGTTGAGGAGTTATCTGACGGAGATGTTGAACATGTTTGTTTTTACATTCGCAGCAATAATGTAGTGCATTGTATACTTTAGCATTGTGGGGTCATTTATAACTTGTATTGTATTTTATGTTGTGAATTGTTGAAGGATGAATGGGTAATTTTGGATGATTGTGAGAAAGTTGATAAGCATGAGGCTGAGTTACGTAGGTTGGCTTCGGTTAGAGATGAAACTGTACGACTTAGACAGGAAGAGGCTAAAAGATTTGTCGATGATGGGGTCATGAAACTGCCTGACATGAAACTTTGTTTAAACCGTCCTGGACCAAAGAAGAGGGAGTACAAATTTGTTTTGAGGCCGCCTTTCACGGAAGAGCTTCCGAAACATGTTATTCCTACATTGGAAACACTTAAAAGTCGACTATTCGTGATCCTTTTATGCGTGAACTGTGTAGAGATGTCAAACCTTGGACAGAGGTACCACCTAAATCCATATACATTATGTTAGTATATTATATTATATTCAGTTCCACAATATACTATGATAACTTAATGAAGATATTATTCTTGATATTTGCAGGAACTCAAAAGGAGTCGCAATAGTATCGACACTATTATAGTTGATCGTGAATTTCAGGACTTTTTAAATAGTTCTTGGTTGCCTCGTTGCAAGTTTCCTTGGTGGAGTGATATTGTTGTCGATCGTCTTTTCTGGGAAAGTCTAGCTTGTCTTGACGAGAAACGATCTGGTTGGTTACGTGACGAGGTAAACTCTCATTTTATATAGCTTAAAGTAAACTGTTTTAAATTTGACTTTTTGTATGATTATTTACAGCTTTTCACATATAGTAAAAGTTACCAAATTTTCTTATTTTCATAATGCTTAAAAGGTTTGTTAAAAAAATTGAAAACCTTAAAAAGAAAGTAAACGTTTGCAAAACCCAATATACGAACCTGGGTCTAACCACTCAGAACATAACCTGATACATACTAACGACATGCAGCACATCGATATTTGGATGATGTATATGTGGCACTTTAGACCTAATAATGCCGATTGGTGCATGGTTAGTTGTTACTTCTTGACAATTCTCCTTCAAGGTTCGATGCCACTGTTTTATGCGACTAACGAAGTATACGACTGTGCATGGTCTGATGTTGAGCGGGTACGTGTATGGATTGAACCTTTAAACATTTAAAGCAGTATGCTACTCGTTATATTCATGTTTCTTAATAAAATATTCAGGTGTTCATCCCTATAAATGAGCCTTTCACCCATTGGTCACTTGCTATGTTTTACATACAAACCGGGGAGGTGGTATTTTATGACAGCGGTGAAACATATGAAGTGGAATATCGTGAGTGGTATTTCAAGATGAGGAGGTGTCTAAGGGAAAAGCTTCCTTTTATACTTAAGGAGACAGGTGTATTTGAAAAGAAAGGAATCGACCAAACTAGCTACCGTATAAATTTTCACCACGTAACTCACATCCCCAAGCAGGGTGGTGTGTTTCGGTGACTGTGGCATCTTTCTATGCATTTTCCTATACAGGTGAGTAACATTTTTTTGTACCATGTATCACACTTATTGGTATGACAATTCTTTTATGTCAAATGTAACATCATTATTACTATACAGGTTGGCTTACGGGATCCCTCTGGTTATGGATGACTCTCTTCAAACAGCACTGGCATACAGAGAGGCGTTGATTCGTTTCTACTTCAAGCACAAGATATCCGAAATTGAATGTGTCCACTAAGTTGTAATGCCATGACATTGTTGTTTAAGTTGCCTTTATATGTGTTTGTGTTTTAGTAACGATGGTACTTTAAGCTTTATGTGTTGGTTTCTAATGTAACCATGACTAAAGATTGGTTTTACTCAATCATTTTGGTACTTAATGTATGATGTGGTACATTCCTTATTATTTAAGTTGTTGAAAGTTTATACTGGAAAATGAAATCATTGTAATATGAAAACATTAAGACCAACAGTTCTTTCATAACATATTATGTTAAAACCAACAACATAATACAACTTGGACATTATCTTAGGACATTGTTAACCTAAGGGTCTGCCAAGTTAACCGGGTCATTGTCAAACGGCATTGATCGTTGTGACCCCTGTGGGCTAACACGTCGGTTTTGGGTCCTTCCATTTTGAGTTTGTGAGCTCCCACTACTTTTTTGTGTACCTCCGGTTGATGACTTGCCACCCCTCTTCTGCAAAAGTAACATTTGTTTAATCACATACTTATTGGTAGTTTTGCAATACATTACTATAAATAAATAACAAATTACCTTTTTTCGCATCAACGGTTGTTTGCACGTCGCTCGGTTGTGTCCAAATACACCGCACCTCCCACACGAAATTTGTCTTGGCTCCTCTCCTCGGGACCTGATTCTGTCTTTGTTTTTAGGTCTTCCGGCTGGTCTCTTATCCATAAGTGGTGGTTCTACTACCTGAATGTTGTCTGGTGTTTCCCATGTAGAAACGTCACTAGTCGGAAATATCAAAGGTTCGTATGTAGCCTTTACAGTTGTTTTCATAAACCAGTTTCTTACCAATTGACTAGAATCAGTTAAGCCAAGTACCCTACCCGCAGCTATAGCATGGCCACATGGCAAACCTGAAAGTTGCCATTTGCGACAAGTGCAAGTACGTTCCGTTATCCGGACTACGTGAATCCTTACTCGATCAGAAACTTGGTATACTTCTCCATGCTCAATCCCATTGACAACCCAGCTCGCACTCTTCAACATCCTGTCCTGAACTTTTGAAGCAGCCTAGTCACTGAGTTCCCCTTGAACAGCATCTACCAAAAAAATACAATAATAATAATAATAATAATAATAATAATAATAATAATAATAATAACAATAATAATAATAATAATAATAATAATAATAATAATAATAATAATAATAATAATAATAATAATAATAATAATAATAATAATAAAATATTAAATTTCACTAATTAAAATATGTGCTGAATTTATAATAAAATATATATAAAAAATTAACCTTCATAAAGTTGACGTCTTTCGAAATACCAGTTTTGTATAAGCGCTCTATACCACTCCATTAGCATCGTAATTGGGACTCTTCGAACGAGTCTCGTGAGGGCATTTATTGACTCAGCACTATTGGTAGTCATGTAATTATATCGATTTCCAGGACAATATGCCCTAGACCAGTTGCTAACACCAGTTTCGATTAGCTTGTTGTAAGCTTCAATCCTAAAAGCGGCTAGATTGGTCAACTCTCTATGAAACTCTTGAGTCGTGTAAACTTTACATAACTTCCAATACAACTTCCTAACTTTTTTCCCTTTTAAGTTTCAATTCATCATCAAATGCCTACAGCAAAAACCATGAAATGCGTTTGGGAAAACAGTACTGTAACACCCGACATTTTATAAGTTATAGAAATAGACTTTTATATTAATATTAGAAATTAGAGGGGACCAAATGATAGTATTTTATGGAGATAAGGACATGGAATGCAAAATATTTAACTAAAAGGAGTAACGGTGCAAAAGACTTAACAACAGGGACTAACCTTGCCAAATTTAGAAACTTACTTGATAATCCAGGAATTTAATTATAAAAACACACGTATTGTATGTGTTGGCTTATACGTGGCATTCCAAGGCTTTTAGGAGGGAAAGGAACTAGTTAGTCATATCATTATCAAAGTTCACATGAGGTTTTCTTCAAGATCAAGAACTAGGTGAATTTGGTATCTATGGTGTATTCTTAGAAGAATTCAAACAAGTTTTTGATTGTGATAGAAGTATTCAAGTTCTGATAATTTTATTCCAAGGTGCTCGTGGGAAGCTTACGGAACGCTAAACAAGACTTAGAGGTGAGTAACGGCGTATTAGCTTCATGTTAATAGATTAAACATGATGTTAGAACTTGTGCAAGGTTTTGAAGATAGCTGGAATAAATCATGAATAGTATGCTCACAAGAAGCATCATTAACAAGTTTAGCGTGCCTAAGAAACGCACGATGTAGAACTTCCTTAGTAGCATCCTTTGTGGATGACCCGTGCTTATATTAGTATTTACATCCTTAGTGGATGACTCAAGTATAGAATTAGTGTATCAAATAGATACGAACAAGCATCCTTAGTGGATGACCCCAGTTTAGAAAAGCACGATGACAAATTAGAACCCCAAGAAGAGTACTCGATGGTTAGGGAAGTTAGTAAGTATAGTAGGGCGAATATATATTCGTCTAATCAAGAAGCACGTGCTTAGATATCATGTTATCAATATGAAATCCAGAATCAAGCTTATGTTTATACCATGTATAAGTAGAAATACGACTATAAGTCGTACCATTTAACCATGTTATAGATTATATGTTTATGTTAGAATATGCAAGTATTAATTCATAATTATTCCGTTTACTCACTAAGTCGCAAGGACTTACCGTTCTCAGCTCATGTCTTATGTAGGTAAATGAAGATAGGCGATGGGGCTTGTAGATAGCAAGTAGGAGTGCTAATTTTGGGAGACTATCGGCTACGCTCGGGTATAGGTTACGAGCGACTCATTCAAGCACTTTGATCTTTCTTGTAATGCCCCATGTGTCTTTTAAAGTCTAAAGTTAGTGTTGAAACAGTTTATGATCAGTTTCGAGTCGTTTTAATAGTCTACGAACAAGTAATGTAGTTATGGTAGTATAAAGGGGTGTTTGGCATAAGGCCATTCTTGCCCAAAATGACCCATTTTGGTTATGTACGGGTCTTATCGAATAGTAAGTGTTATGTACAGTTTTTATGGAGTAAATATATGTTTGGTTTATGTTAATTCAGTCTTCAGATGCATACTATGTAGTGTATGCGGCGTATTGACTTTATAGATATAAAATAAAAAAAAATAAAAAAAAATCAGTCTGGAGTCGGGCGTTACAAGTACGGCATGCTAACTGTATGGTCGGGTGTCTATCAGAAATTATTGCCAAACCCGGGACGTCGCCGATGCATTCGCGCAAAATTTCCAAAAACCATGTCCACGACCTACCTGTCTCACCTTGGGACACCCCGGTTGCAAGAGGGATAATTTGGTTATTCCCATCCATTCCAATAGCCAGCAAATTTGTTCCAAGATAACGACCTTCAAGATGAGCTGCGTCTATGATAATCAAGGGGCGGATATGCTCTTGCAACAAACTTCGTATCTGTAAAGAAAAATAAAGTTTAGTATGTATATGTAATTATAAGATATCAAATTAAATGTACATGTCAACAAAATATGATTACTGAAACACCAATGCCTATAAAAAACATTTCAAACCGGTCTTCAGCGTCAGTCAGAAGATTTGTTGCCCACCCCTCGTTTGTGAAATGTAAATTGTGACAAAAATAGGGTAATTATGCAAATGAATTTTTCGGGCAACCATTCAGAGTCTCAAACGCTATATTTCTTCCTCTCCAAGCCTTCTTGTAAGTAATATCGCAATTGTAATCAACTTTCATGTCTTACACAATGTCCTTTGCCTTGTACACCCGATTACTATCACGTATTTTCGGTACAAGCAAATGCCCAACAATTTTGATGTTGCATTACGATGATTTGGAATTAATTTCGTTCTTGAACATGTGTGATTCTCTCTAACCGTTCGTATTTCCCATTTGGAACTGCCATCAACTTTAGACGTAATTATTACCCAATCACATCCTTCATGTACACACTTCACATCATACCTATACTTATCAGATTTTCTAGGCTTATATTCAAATCCATGTACTAGTGATTGTTCACCTATTTCATGCATGCACTCTTCTTTAGAATTAAATTTTCTCCCGGGAATTAAACCAAATGAGTTGTTCTTAGTGATGGTTTTGGGTGGTTTCACTTCAAGTTTTGGTGGATCAGGTGGTGTCGGCATATACGTAAACGTATTACGTTTCCATTTTGGCTCGGAATAGTCATTCGGAATATGGTGAATGTTATTTGGAAAATATTCTTTTTTTGGTTTTTTTGGTGTGTTTTCAAAATCATTGTCAACACCATGGTAAACTTCAGGATATAAATTTAGATTAAAATTTAACGGCGTTGTCAAAGAAGGAGTTACCTTTGGTGGTTTGAGAATCTTTGTGACAAACAAAGATTGCAAAACAGACTGATGCTTGCATATCTCGTGAATGAAAAAATCCACGTCATCATCATCAACTATGTGGACATATTTTTTCCGAATATTATACGCTAGACGAACATCGAATTCACGAGTCACGACTGATGTTGAGTTTTCGTTTCACAGTAGATAATAGGTTTTGGTAGGTTGTATTTTGAGAAAGTGTAACACCATATGTTAATTCTTCCTCTAACATAACTAGCAAAAAACTAATCTTGGGCTCAGATGTACTAGCCATCAGTGTGTTTTTTAGTTTTTTCGTTATATTATGTAAAACAATATGTAGGAAAAATATTTGACAAGTCGCACATTTGTGAAGTCGCACAGTCGAACACTTGAGTAATAATGTTACAATTTAAGTTTAACCTACCAAAATTGAAGTCTAGTCACGTCAATCAACCTAACATGCATTAACCCTCATTAAATGTATACACTCACTTCAAGTAGCACAGTCGCACACTTCAATTGTTAATAGGTGTGCAAATCTTGGAAATATAGAACATTAAAGTCATGTCTTTTCAGTAATGTCAATCATGTCAATTAGTTCACCAACAACCAAAATTTAATGCATACAACTATTTAATGTTTATAAACAAGTAGCACAGTCGCACACTAGTGGAGTCGTGTATATATATATATATATATATATATATATATATATATATATATATATATATATATATATATATATATATATATATTGTAGTATTTTTACTAATTATAAACAACATAATATCCGAAATTGACTATGAGTTCACCGACAAACGATGACATGACAACTAGTAATGACACTGGGGGACTTACTCTAGACGAGGACATTTTATGGAGATTAGAAGAGGAGCGGTTAAGGCAAGCCTTCGAAGAAAATAAAAAAATACAAAGGGAATGGGAAGAAAGCTTTAGGAAAAAGGTAGAGGACGAAGAACATCAAACACGACTAGACAAAGAAGCTGCAGCATCAATTTTAGCAGAAGAAGCAAGGAATGAACGGGAATGGCTGGCAAATATAAAGAAAGAACAAGATGAACAATATGAGTTTTTTTTTTGGAATTTGGTTGTTATCCATATCAGGTATTCGAATCGGGTTCCGAATATGAAACTGACTAGTTTGTATTAAATAAAGTTCATGAAATAAAAATGGTTGTTGCATTTTCCCCATTTTCCAGTAGCACGGTAGCACAGTAGCACGGTAGCACATTTGTAAACAGTCGCACATTGGTTACCACCTACCACCTTCAACACTATTTACCTTTTCTACACTATAAATAGTGTGTAAATAGTGTAGAATGACTTGAACATCAACTAAAAATTCACACATACACAAAAAAAAAATATCCTTGTTCATTATGAATAATGCTTGCCACCATTGCAGAGCTGCGACAACGATTACCACGTCATGGACAGATCATAATCCGGGTCGTCGGTTTCGACTATGTCCTAACTGTGTTTTTAGCCGTTGGTACGACCCGCCAATGTGCGCCCGATCCGCTGTTATCATACCCGGGTTGTTGAGAAGGATAAATAACCTTCAAGAAACTTCAATGCAGAATGCTAGCAATGCACAAAGAATGAAAGTTCTTTTGTATTTTTCTTGGTTCTTCTTTATTATGTATTTTGTGTTGAATTAGCCATAAGTGTGTCTTGGTTTCTGTATTCAAGTTATGTTTAAGCTTTCTAATGTACTAATGTTTGCTTGATTTCTAATGTACTCATTTTGACTACCTAGTGGTGTAATGAATTAGTCACCTGTTGTTTGCTTCAGGTGGTTGGTTTTGGTATATTACCAATGTTAAAGCTAAGCATGTCTAAATAAATACCCACGAATAAACAATAACAATGAAATGATGAAATTGAAGTTCAAACATACTTAGTTTTCATGTTTCATAGTTAATAACATAAACCTACACACATGTTTCAAAGTCAATGACATAAAATCCTAGAAATAGAAAGGGATTGTTTTTTGTAATTCAACTCTAACATTCACTATTTACTTGAGATAAGGATTAGGCACGATCATCTTGTACTTCCAATAGAAAGATGTGAGTTGCTCACGATACACTAAAGCTACCTCAACGGGATCACTTGCAGCCAACGATAATTGATGTGTTAACCTGTATAGGAATATGCAAAGCCACACGCCGCAGTCACCGTAGGTAGGACCTTGTGTCGGCAGATTCTACGCCCACCTAAAGGTTATACAATAGGTCGAGTGGTCAATGTTCTTCCTCTCTAGGACCTCACTTTCATACATGTACAATGGGAGATGCTCAGCAAGAACATTCATCCAGTTCTCCAACCACGGTCGTGCTTCTTCATCGGGATTTTCTGGTCCACTAAGGCTATAAGGTTATCACACCGGAACGAATATCAAGTTCTGCTAAAACCCAATGAACTTCTGTTTCGTTCACCGGGAAATAAACCTACAATTATAGGAAACAAAAATAATTGTCATTTTCCAACAGCATATACATTTAAAAAAACATGAAATCCTATCCTAACAAATCGTATCCTAGAACACACTAAAGCCTACTGAACCGCACATTCATTTATGCCTAATATAAGCTAGGCACAAACGAATTCAATCAGAACGCGGCCTATGCATCTAGCAGCATACACCAAATAGAGTGGAATATTACCTTCTGCACAGATTCCGCAAACCAAGGTACACCGTAAGTAACCCCGTCAGCATAATACAAAGGCATTTCACGATTCAGGATGACGGTGCTGAAAAATGGGCTAACGGCAACCCAATCGGCATCGTGAGGTCTGAAGTGCATGATATACAAGACCCACAGTTCTATGTGCTACAAAATAAAAAATTGAAAAATTAATTTACAATAGTTGTAAATATTTCAAACATTTACAAACTATTAATTGAATATAAAAATGACATACCGCATCCGACAGCCAACCTTTTCTATTTCCGTCTTTGCACAACAAAGCTGCCCAAAACGTCCAGTCCACCACATTATCTGACCAAGGGAATGAGTAGAAAAGGTCCTTCTGTGCACGCAACACCAAGTTTATATCTCTAAAAGCGTTCACTCGGTTTGGTGGCGAGCCTTTAGGACGAGTCAAATCCTGAAAGTTTTTGGATAAACTATTATGGAATAAAAAATAGAATCTTGAATGCTATCACAATGTATGTACCTCGTTCCATGGTTGTAGTTCAATCTCCTTTCCATCAGAGCCAAGCAAAGTCTTCAATGTGTTTTTATACACCTTTTGCTTGCGCTTCCTTCGGACTCTGGGTGTAGTTGGTGGTGGTTCGGTAAAAGGATGTTGTAGGTACACACTCTTATTCCTTTCACGACCAAATGGAACCTGGACAGTTTTAACTTTCTCATGCTCTTTAACAGCATTAGCAATTTTGACAACCGGCGTGTCATCGTCAACTTTCAACATCTCCACCTGATTATCCCGTTCCATATCAGCTACCCCCTAACTAGTTTCCTGAAAACGAAGTATACAAATGCAAAGGAGCTATAGTAACTTATTTTAACAAGACAGTTGGTATACAAAGGACTAAATTATTGATAAACTGAAACTATTTAACATATAATTACCGGAGGAGGGGTGAAACTAATCAAGTCCATCAAAGCTTCTACTGATACCAACCCTTCACTAGGCGATGGACATATATGTTGAACTTCTTCATCCACATGCATCATTTCATCAGCGTTATTATCCTTGACATCAATAAAAAATTAATCATTAATTAAATAATACGAAATGATATTATATCATAATAAGTAAAAACAATTAAGTTAGTGTCACACCTGTGAAGCATGAAGACCAGAAACATCATCGGTAGTAACATTTGTTACAAACTTATCAACACATACCGTCTTGCTTCCCAAACCATTATCACCATCAACTTGGTTGATCACGCAATTGTTCACCCCATTCTTACCAGTTTCGAATACTCTCCCTGCATTACATTCGTCGACCAAATCATGCTTGTGTTTATTAAGACTCTCGTCGACCAAATTATGCTTGTGTTTGTTAAGACTCTCATAAGTATTGCTAACACTAACACAAACATCAACCAAGTTATGGTTGTTCACAGAATCTGATAAATCCACACAAACATCCGACTTTTTCCTAAACCCCCCCCCCCCCACCATTATGTTTGTTTACAACATACTCAGCACCCACAGGTACGTCAACCAAATTGTTACATCCGGTTTCACAACTCTTGACACCATTACTAGTAATCACCGAATTTTGACCCCCAGTTACACCTTCACCAATCTTAAGCCCTATGCTTTCAGCTTTCTGAACCACTGTAGGAACGATCTGAGGTTTCAGTAGTTCTTCGATTGCAGTCAATCGAGTACTGATAGCTTTGTAGTTCGTCAATTCGCGTTCCATATTTTCCAACTTCTTTACAAGTTCTAATTTGCTCATACCATTCAACCCTTGATCAACAACCTCTGCATTCACCTCTTCTTCCTCCTTAGTATCTTCCTCAACAGGTTTACAAGTTCTGGCATGCACTTCACGCTTAACCTCTTTGATAACTTCCTGTTTAACACGTTTGGTAACAAATGTATGACAAATCCTTGGGGCAAATTTTCTGCGTGCCAATGGTTTTGGAGTTTGGATGTTTGATGTCTCTAGTTGTTGGAAAAACTCAATACTGGATCGCCACCAAAGTGATTGGTTTTCGATAGGTGTCGGCATGAGTTTGTTAAGGGGTTTGGTTGAATAAAATAAAAGGTTGTAATCAGATTTGGTAAACTTTGAATTATCACTCCAAGCCACACTGCGGGGAATAACATTATCTTCTTTTTTCCACCATAACCTTGAGTTAGGAAAGCTTTCCAATACGAAAATCTGCAAACATAACAACAAAGGAGTTAATATTTGTGAGCTGAAAATTATAAGCCATAAGCACAGTTTATATACTAGCTACAAAGTCTAAACTAGGTCAAAAAGTAAAATATTAACGGAATGACACACTACAACACCTTAAACTGGTTGAGGAGCTAGGTTAGAGGTGATTAAAACAAGTGAAAGACAATTATTAAAAACCAAATTAAAACTATACAAAATTTAAACTTAAAATAAATAAATTAAAATTAAAATATAAATTGATGTTATCCTATGTAGGGACAGTATCAGCATTTGGCTAAATTGGGTAAAAAAATTCATTAATAGACCCTAAAAACTAGACCTTAATAAGCAGATTTGAAAATGAGCAGTTTGAATAACAGCTTAATAATAAGCACTTTCAACCAATTTTGCACCAAAAGCTCACAATAGGCACATACAACTTATTTATGATGTTATACTAGGTAGGGACAGTATCAACATTTGGCCAAATTGGGTAAAAAAATTCATTAATAGACCATTATTTGGTTCACGGTTTTTTTTTTTAAAAAAAACCCTAAACTACACTAATCTAAAAACATAAAAACCAAATTGGTGATTTAATCTAAACTATTGTCCTTATACCAAACACCCCCTTAACTTGAGAAATTGGTGATTTAATCTACCCAACACTGATTTGGTTCAAAGTTTTTGAATACAAGTACATCATCGCTAAACTAGGTAAAAGGCAAAATTCACATATTTTAAGCAACACTCTAAACTAGTACATCAAATCTACTAAATACAACCTAACAAGCAAACTCAATAGATAATACAACCTAAATTGAACACCAGTCAACCTCAATACACAGATCTAAACTATGTAACTATATTATGCAAACTTTAGCTACAATTTAAAGGATAAAAACATTTGCATGTCACTTAAATACTATATATACTAACCTTCAAAGCAAAAACAAATCCGTACAGCGAATATGTAGCGGTGTATGAGGGACCCACTTTCATGTATTCTTCCAAAGTTTTTGAATACAAGTACATCATCCCTAAACTAGGTAAAAGGCAAAATTCACATATTTTAAGCAACAATCTAAATTAGTACATCAAATCTACTGAATACAACCTAATAAGAATCAAACTCAATAGCTAATACAACCTAAATTGAACAGCAGTCAACCTCAATACACATATCTAAACTATGTAACTATATTATGCAAACTTTAGCTACAATTTAAAGGATAAAAACATTTGCATGTCACTTAAATACTATATATACTAACCTTCAAAGCAAAAACAAATCCGTACAGCGAGTATGTAGCTGTGTATGAGGGACCCACTTTCATGTATTCTTCCAAATGCGTCTTTCTTTTCTTTGAAACAACATTGCAAACCCTGTCGTGAAATTCCCTCCACATATATTCCCCCCCAAGGAAACGCATCCCACGCATAAAAATCATCAACTAGGCAAAGTATCTCGTTTGACATTACATGCCTAAGCTCTTGACCCATCAATACATAAACTAGTGCTAACAGCAGACATAGACGCACGACATCCTCATTTGACATTTTATTAAAACTTTCACTTTGCAGAACCCTGATAAGATCATAACCCTTTATTCTTTCAATACCCGGAAAAACACGCTCACAAAAACCAGACACTGATTCCTCCAAATGTTTTAAACAGATTTTGCCGAATCTTAAACCAGTCATTAAACAAAACTCTCTCCTACCAAACTCTAGTCTATGTTTATCTATCTCAAAATACATGGGGGTTTCGAAACTAGGGTTATCAATATGTTTTTGATGTTGAAGCATAAAATTGAGAACATGGTTATCATGGTCTTCTGATCTTAAATCCAACCATGGGCCGAAAACAGTGTTTCTAAACATGGCATATCGATCCTCATTATAAGCCAACTTACCCTTAATGGTTGAAATTAAGTACAACCTAGATCGGACAGTAACTTTCGCATTATAAACCTACATAAAAAAAATAATAAAAAAAAATAAAATAAAAACCAATTAACAGTAAAAATTAATTTTAACACTAAAAAACAAAAAATTACGAATTTTATAAACCAATTAACATTAAAAAAAAACACCAAAATTAAGAATCATAGAAACGATTAACCTAAAAATTAATTTCAACACTAAAAAACAAATAATTACGAATTTTATAAACCAATTAACATTAAAAATGCATTTTAAAACTGAAAAACACCAAAATTAAGAATCATAGAAACGTACGATTTGACGTCTCCACGTCTCTTGTTCTTGTTCTTGTTCTTCAAGATTAACCTAAATCAAGTAAATGCACAAAATTATATTAAAATATAACCACAAAAATCGTAACAACAACCGGGTAAAAATCATAAAATGTATACTTACGGTTTGACGTCTCTTCTTCTTCATGTAAAAATCATAAAATCGTAACACCAGTTGCTATAGATCGGCCGCGCTTAACAATGTGTATGTTTTTGTGTGTGTTTTTTTAGATCTAGAATTGAATAATTGGAATAGTATTAGGCGCGATAACCGAGAAGGCAAATTATTAAAAAATTAGAATAGTAAAAATATTATTATTATATACTTGCGTTCCTTCGTCATGCAATCTAAGAAAGATATTGTGCCGCCAGTCGCACACTAGTACAAGTAGCACAGCCGTCAGTTGCACACCTTATTCGAATAAAACAAAATAGCAGTGGGGTCAGGAATAGGGATGGCACCCGTGGGTAATGGGCACGGGTACCTCTAACCCGTCACCCACTCATATAGTTTTTTTCTCACCCATCACCCACCCGTCACCCACCAATGGGTACAAATTTCTACCCATGCCCTTGCCCGTGGGTATTTGTTGCCCATGGGTAAACCCATGGGTTAGTGTTATGCAACAAAATTACAAAACGATGATATGAAAACTAACTATGAAACTGCGTAATAAGATACCAATCAATTTGCCAAATACAACTTTTATTATTTGATCTTTCATACTCTCTTTTTAGTCTTGAAACTCAAACAAACTTTTAGATTAATGTGTATTTTTGAGACTTGGTGGTAATTGTTAAATGTATACCTGCAACATCATAAATATTTTAATTAGTATAATTAATTTTAACATGGGTTTATGGATACACCTACGGGATTTTGACGGGTGTACCCGTGGGTATTTTAAATGGGTATCATGAGTTTACCTGCGATGGGTATGCCTCACCCGTCACCCACACGCCACCCACCGATGGGTAAAGATTTTCACCCACGACCCACCCGTGGGTGAAAATTGACGCGTTTACCCACCCATTTATGACGGGTACCCGCGGGTTGTGGGTTTTTTCTCGCCCATTGCCATCCCTAGTCAGGAAATAGTTGATATGATAGTGGGGTAATGTCACGTGTCGCTCAATGTATGGAGTCGCACAGTAGCACAAGTCGTACATGACCAAAATTGAAAGTTGGATTAAAAGTGACTCAATTGTGATGCTAAATTCAATTTTAGGCGTAAAATTGGAATATTCTCAATTTCAAATGTGTTAAGAACAAACTTCAAAAACTACAGTAGTACACAGTCAGAGTACACTAGTTTTAGTTTGGGGATAACATCCCTGCTGTAACACAGCAGGGAGTTACCTGCTGTAACACACAAACCCACCCCCCGATGTTACTAAATGGTCCTTGAATGTTCATTTTGCAGCAAAAATGGTCCCCCGACGAAGCCTTGACAGCAGCTAATGATCACTGCTGTTACAGCAGTGATCATTTTCCCTTTTAGTTTTTACTCAATCATAGTTACTACAGTAGTACTACTAGCTAGATTTTAAATTTTACCTTTATAGGCGTACGAGTTATGCATGAGCTGAGTTTTTTTGACTAACGAAAAGCTTGTTTTGATGAGAGTCTAAAATACTACGCACAAAGTACTTAGTACACCTTTTTCCCCAAAACAAGTCATATAATCAATTTAACTGCATTAATGTGAGGTGAATTTTTTTGTACCCGAGTAAACTTCTTGTGACTATAGTACAATTATATGGCGTAAAACATTTTTACTTTTAGAACAAGGACTATGAACAAGTAAACTCGCTTATTCCATTATTTTAAGTAACATTGTTAAGTCTCAACTTTATGTTGTTGCACTTAATCTCTTCTTCTCCTTCTCATTTATTATTCACCTCATGATGACTTCTTTCCGTTGCATAGTACTGATACCACCTGCCGACCTTGTCTATTTATCCTTGCATTTCGCTTTAGTTCTAGGCTTTAATGTTAAGGAACAGTTTGTTTGTATTTAGTATTTCATGACTATTATTTGTCTCGCGGTTGTCTCTACTTATAAATTTATGAGATGTTATTAAGTTATTTGGTTAGGTTCCCTTGTATTTATCTCACCTGTACATTGTAAATAACCTTCCCCCTGTACAGTTTTACAAAAAAGATTAAAAAATAGTACGTTATCTAAATGAGAATGGACTTAAAATGGTTATTATTTGTTGGGCTTTGCTAACCCCTTTTAAGTTTTTTGCTGACAATTTTAACTAGGGTGAGAAAAACTGACTGAAACCGACTTGTCCCGAAAAACTGACCGAAACCGAGTGAACCGAAACCAAACCGACCATACTCGGTTCGGTACTCGGTTTTGGGTTTCCCGAAATTCGGTTCCGAGATAGGTCGGGTCAGGATCGGTTCGGGCCAAAAACATACAAACAAAACCGAGAAAACCGGCCGAAACCGACTCCTACCGAACCGAGTAAACCGAGTAATTTCGGTTCGGTATTCGGTTTTGGTTTTCCAGAAACTCTGTTTCGGGTCGGGACGGGTCGGTATCGGCCCGATGCTCACCCCTAATTTTAACCATTACAACCACATGATATTAATAGGGAGAACTGTCATATATTTTATTTTTTATTTTTATTTTTTTGAAAGGCAGAACTGTCATCTAGTTATAATCTTCAGTGTTGACTACGCTTCCGGTTTTTTAAAAAGTAAATTCAATATAGGAGACACTAGACGGAATACATGTATATGAAATGACACTTTTCAAAAAATGAATCGATTAAGCCTGCAAGTACGTTTATTTATCACCACTCATGGATCAAAAATGCAACTAAGCATCGTGCCAATTATTTTCCATGTATTCCTAACAGTTCATATCCAAATGCATCGAAGACAAAAGCAAGTACACGTATATTGTACAAACAAAACAAAACAAAACAAATAAATAAACAAACTAACAAAGATCAACCAACCTTTAGATGCCCATTGACGGATGGATGATGTTTGCAAAAGCTCTGAATTAAAGAAGAAAATTTAATGCTATTACAGCATAACAATGTCAAGACTAACCGCCAACATTACTCATTTTAATGTATATATGTGAAGCCAAACTAAGCTATTCAAACAAGACAATTACAATTTATTTGAAAAAACCAAAGCAACGGTGTGCTTGCTACCTTAATGTTTGTTGTCTCTTGGAATGTCAAGATCCTTGAAAACAGGGCTGTCAACTCCAACTCCCATTGCATTCAAACCGTTGTCTACATACAAAACTGTCCCAGTAATGGCTGAAGCCAGTGGTGATGCCAGGAAAGCAGCAGCATTTCCCACCTCCTCTGTTTAAATAGATGAATTTCAAGATTTTAATAAAAGACAACTAGGAAAAAACACACATAACATACTTGTAATCACACATATGATTGACATAGATGGCAATTTATAGGTATAAGAAACCGACTTCGCTAACTTCATTGCGTTTAGTAATTAATTGATAAAAGTGGGTCATGTTTTTATCTCTAACGGGTCAAACAGAGAGTTGTGCATAGTATATTTTTTATTACAAAACCTCCTAAATCGTTTCATTCAAAAGTTAAAATCGTTAATCAAATAATATAATTTTTATACAAATGTTAAAAACTTAAAATCATGGACAAAAAAGTGTAATGGGTCGACCCAACTCGACGCCTACCAAAACATACTTTATAATGACAAATCTAACTAGCTATATCATTTTTCATCCAGATCAAGCCCACTTCTTTAGTTGAAATGATTGTGACCAAATGTTGTGCTACCTTCACTATATATGTTTGTCACTAACATCTTGACAGACCTATATCAATATGATTCAAAACTAATTTATTTGTAACAATAACTCAAGGAACATTGCATTTGAAAATGCACCTCGATTTACTAGGTTTTCAAATGCGAAAAGAACATTAAAGTTGCGGAGGGAGAATCACACTGACCTGCTGATAATTCTTTCTGCAGCGGTGCATTCTCTGATGAATAATCAATCATCATATCAATAAAACCAATCGCCTTGGCAGCACGACTTCTTAGCGGTCCTGGTACATTAATACGACGCATTAATACAGCATAACCATAAAGCATTTTCAGTTAAATGTTCTTCCTATGATGACGAAATAATAGTACATAGTGAAAGCTGCTGCAGTACCTGCAGATATTGTGTTCACTCTAATTCTATGTTTTCTTCCCGCTTCAAACGCTAACACCTGTATGTAAATTAAATTAAATATACAAATTCGAAGCCACTAAAAGTATAAAACAGCACACCATGAAGGTAATATCAGGATATAAACACTAACTTGTGTGTCACTCTCCAGAGCAGCCTTTGCTGAACTCATACCTCCACCATATCTGCAGTATAAATAGTGAATTTTTAAAATACTGTGAAAAAAAGCTCAAAATGAAGAAAAATATGTAAAACATGTAATATTCACCCAGGAATGATCCTCTCGGAAGCAATGTAGGTCAGAGAAACTGTAGAGCCGCCTGAAATGTAATAGTAAAGCTTAAGATGGTTAAAAATTTGAGTTTAACCAGTCAACAGCGGTATGCAGATGAAGTTTGAAATGGGAGTCATACCTGGGTTCATTATTGGGACAAAATGCTTGAGCAAAGATATGAAAGAATAGCTTGATGCTGAGATGGCAGTCAGATACCCATACCTTGATGTTTCCAATAGAGGTTTGCTAACCTGCAAAATAGATGCGTCAATTTAACCAATTTACTAATGAGTGGGTCGATTTGGGTTGTAAATTATATTAGACAGGTCAAATGGTTCGAACGTGTTAAAAGTCACATGATTATTTATGCATCAAACCTCCAAAATGCGGTGCTTTTTTTTTAGAACTTTATCTATATAATGCCAGTTTTGTAATCGTACTTAAGACACTAATTATTTAAGAAAAAAAATGATAAGTTGCCTATTTGCCGCATATGCTGTAAACCATGCTTTATAAGCATCTCTACTATGAATAATGGGGAAAGACTGGCATGGCTTATAGGTTATAAGTTATAACTATCATCTCTTTAAGAAAATAATAATAGTTCCAAAGCATACCTCAGGTCCATTTGCTAATGAATGAACAAGGATGTCAATACTACCAAAGTCCTCTTTCACAGATTCAGCTACTTCCTATAAAACATAAATACTGAATCAGTTGTGTGATATGCAAAACATTAATCAGTTAGCTAGAATCATTGTTGATGAATTGATACCTTAACAGTCCACTTTGAGGACCCAGCGTAACGTTTGTTCGACTTAATCTGCACAATGGTTATGGATTATATAAGAGACTTTAAACTTCGATTAACCCTATAAGTTTCTTTATAAAAGTTTGTACTCACATCCTCAGGAACATCTTCAGGTGTATCATAAACTGCGTCTAACGGGTACACTTTAGTAATTTCCATTAAAGACCCATCTGGCAACCTAAAACAAATAAATAATACATTGTTGTTACTGGTTGGTTAAGCAATCATCATATTATCTTCAATAATAGAACACTTTATTGGTCGAAAAAAACACTTACACACGCGATTCATCAAACTTTCCCCTTCGAAGACTTGTCTCAAATATGTTGAGTGCCTAAAAAGGTGAATAGTTGATCAACAACAAGATAACTCTTTAAAAGGCTTAAGGTACTCTAGCCAATGAAGATTTCAAGGCATTTACTTATGAGCAGGTCAATTTGGTATTGCTGCATCTCAAATCTTTAAACAAAATAAATCAACCAAAAGGGGAAAGGGTCAAATGGGTTAGAAGTCTCCTAAAGTCTATAATTAATGCATAAAATGATTTTTATAAAAGAGAATACAGCTTCTGTAATATATATATTCTTTTTGTTAAAAAAAAAGGCACAAAAAGGGGTATCAAGTCAACCCGCACCAACCCGTTTTGGCATGACATAAAATGATCAACCGCTTTTGAGTGACAGAACATGTCATGCCACCTCTAATATCAAATAGTAAATAAGTAGACACTAGGGCTAGGATAGTAGGAAAGTAGGATCAGTAACGAACCGGAACCCATGTTCCAACAAGAATCTCAGCACCAGCAGCAGCTAGAGACTTTGCTATTGCCCAACCATATCCGTTATCATCTGCTATACCAGCAATGAATGCCCTCTTTCCTGCATATTTCCTAATGTCAGTAAATCATAACTCGTTATACAAATATCATCCACATGTATATTATCAACAATGGTCCTCAAAGCTAACCTCTCAAATCAATAGGCAGCCCTGGGAGGGGTTTTGTGTCACCGGAATCAGACATAGCTTTCGTGATCATCTTTCCAAATCTCAAAGGACTGGATTTGACATTTTGTGATAATGCCTGTGTCGAAGAGATGTGACACGAGCTTCTAAGCTTCGCACATGACGCCCCTTTAACATCGCTACTGAAAACTGCAATGCTTGACTTTGAAACTTCACGAGAAGAAAAGGTAGAGGGTCTTGCAATGGCGATGTGCATATTGGGAGTAGTAGTTGCCATTTTAATAACTCGCCACAAACCTGCAATTCATGTAAGAGCTACATAGTATAACAATTGGCATTTACAATGATATTAGTTTCAAATTTGACTTTTACAGCCAAAACTAATTTTGGTTCGTTGTCCAAGAAAACGAAATGGATTTTTTTTTTTTTTTTTTTTTAATAAATTTCATGATCACAAAGTTCATTCTCTTATCTACATCTATAAAGTTTGACATGGTTATCATCCTTATTTTCCCTATACTTGAATCAGCTCATTACCATTTAAACTTTGAAGAATAACCCATTTGCTATCAAATTGATACGAAGCTTATTTCACTCACAAGTTATCATGTTGGATAATAAACCCGAACACCCTCAAAAAGTATCAAAACACAATAAGCAGATTCAATCAGCAATTTAGGAGGTGTGTCAGATTAACTTATCTCCTTAGTGTGTATTTTTTAAACTAGGATTAGGAATTTTATTCGAAAAAAACATAAATTCTTATACTTTTTTTAGGTGAAATAAGTAGTTTCAATTACTAAACAAATATAAAAATTACAAAAGACATGTAAACAGAAAGGGATCCCCTTTTTGGCTCTGATGTACACGGCCTATCCCTCGCCATCGCGAGATGTTCACCCAGCTGGTTTGAACCCGAGACCTTCGGGCAGCCTTACCACTAGGCGACCTCGAAGACGCGCTAATAAGCAATACTAACTTTAAATGAGCTAATTATCTGATTCTAAAGCTATTTTAACTCAATGGTTTTCATAAACCACTCAAAAAACATACACACATAATAAATAACGGAAAGCTAGTGGGGGACACACAATCATCACAATCCTTTTCAATCTATCTAATACTTATTACCCCTAAACTCGCATCAACTCATCTCACTTTCACATATAAGAAACAACCCATTTGCAGTCATTGTGGTACACCACTTATTTCACTCACAACTTATCACATAAGCATTTAAGCAGTTTTGGTAAGCAATTATTTAACGAATCAAAAATTACAGATTAACCCTTAACGCGTAATACAATAACTTTATATGAGCTACTTATCTAATTCTAAAAGCTGTTTCAATCAGCTAAGGGGGTGTTTGTTTAAGCTTATATGTGGCTTATGAGCTTATTTGTGTTTTGGCTTATATTTCATATAAGCCTTAATTTTTTGGCTTATTTTGAGACTTGTGGGCTTGTGGGCTTATATAAGTTTATCGTGATATGATAAACTATGATAAACTTATATAAGCCCATAAGTCTCAAAATAAGCCAGAAAATTGAGGCTTATGATATATAAGCCGAAATCAAATAAGCTCATAAGCCACATAAAAGCTTAAACAAATACCCCCTAATTTCCATAAACCATCCCAAAATAAGTTCACATAATAAATAATGAAAAGCTAGTGGGGGTCACAACTTCATTTTCAATCCATCTAATACCTAGATTTAATTTCAAAGTACCAACTATAAAAACATTAAATAACGAATAACACAAAGGGATTGAATATAAAGTGATGAGTTACCTTTTAGATCGGGGATTTTATAAAATGATCAAAATGTTGTGTGTGTGCGACAGTGAGTGAATGTGTATATATAAGAGGGGGGTTTCGATTAAAACAAAGATGAAAATGTTGAGAATGTCCGTTGGGGAGCTTTGGAAGTATCGAAATAAATATAGTGTACAGGTGAGAATTGGGTGACATTTTTAAACAGGGTTTAGTGTGTGGGGCCCTTTGTTGGGTTTAAGTGGGTGTTTGGCTTTTTGAATATAGTGTGTTTGGTTCTAGACCAGATTTCATCTCTGTTTATTTAGGGTCGGTCATGAGTATTTTGATGCTTGGGTTGAGATCATTAAAATATGTTCCCTTGTAATAGATTGGTCATTCTTTTGATGGTTATTTAAATGATCTACAATTCAATGTTGGGGTATCTGCAGGAGAGGATGGTATACTTCATGTCGTGAATTTCAAAAAGGGTTTTTCTAACTTGTGCCCTAGGGGCACAAGTTAAGCACACCAAAAATACAACAAAAGTACATTGTGACCTACATAAAAGTACACTTGTCTGTACTTTTATTTGAATCCCTATGTACTATTTCGTAGGCCCCTGTGTACTTATGGTGTGCTTAACTTGTGACCCTAGGGCACAAGTTAGAAAAACCCTTTCAAAAATGCCTTTAATTTGATTGATCATGAGTTATGCTACAAGTTCAAGTTTGTTGTGTGGAATTTTGTTACTCCGGCCCAACTATATATATTATGAGGAACACACCCTATGGTTGTATCAAATTGTGCAACAAGGTGATCCTCCTGGACATCTGCTTTTTGACTTAGCGTTACATCCGTTGATATGTAATATTAGAGACCTCTTTTACATTTCCCTTCAAGCTTGGTATATGGATGATGGCACTATTATTGGAGATAATTTGGTTGTGGGGAAGGTTTAGAGCTTATTATGGTGGATGGGCCTCGTTGCTAATTGCAACAACCTGCGGAAGTTAGCAACAGAATATCATTTTGCAACGCGCGATATAGCAACGATCCTCTTTTGTTGCTAATGCCGTTGCTAATAACTATTTGCAACGAATTTGAGTTGTTTAGCAATGAATATCAGTCGTTGATGTTGACATTTTTTTAGTATTGGAATATGACAATTGTCCACATGACACCAACCCATAATAAGTAGATGAAGCTTAAGAAGAGCAAACACTATGATCAAATTATGGTACCACCTAATATACGCAACCAAACAAAAAGAATCACTACGAAAGATTAATAGGCAAACTCCAAAAGTACACATACAAAAAAAAAACATAATACAATTCAATGTAACCTCCAATATGAAAATTTTGATTATTGTTTCTATAGTAAAAATTAGGGTAAACTGCAAAAAATATCACTGTGGTTTGCCATTTTCGCAAAAAATGTCCTTGAGAAAAATAAATAGCGAAAAATGTAGCTGTGGTTTGCACTTTTTGTGAACAGTGTCCCTATGCATGGTAGGTTGTTGCAATTCATGTATTTTGGCTAACGAGCGTTAAAAATTCCCGTTAGTCAAAGTTAAAGGCCGTATGAAATGACTAATTTACCCTCTTCTTCCCACTTTTATTTTATTTTTAATTTGCACCACCACCACATAACTAACACCACCACCTTCAACAACACCACCACCCTCTAATCCGATGAACACTTTTAAATCATAAAATATTACCCTACCTCTATGAAAAAGGAGTTGCATGTTTTAGTTTACTCTGTTAACTTACTCGTATGCTTATTGTATTCTTCGAATAAGTTTTTATATATAGGCTCCTGGATTCCATTTAGACAATTTTTTATAACTCTTCTTATTCATGCCGATTTCCAAAAAAAAAAATTATCGCCTTAATACTATGAACTTATTTCTCATGCAAATCATTATTCATTTTCAATTCTACTTCTACACCTATAATGACATCTTATATTTCTTCTTAATCACAAAATGATCTCTTTTTTCTTCTTACAAGATGAATTATTTATGTACGCATGACTTATAGTGCAAAAAAAGAAAAAGCTTGTGAAGAAATGTTCTAAATGATCATTAATAAGCAACAACTAAGAAGAGTTGGAATCTCTCACATATGTACATCTCCACTAGATGACATCGTAAAAATACCTATATACTTATTTCTGATTTTCAATCTTTGAATAATTTGTTTATGTACCAATATACGGGCCACTAGTAGCTACAGGAGGACCGTATGAATATTTCCATTCACCACAGGCTACACGTCATTTCGTCTACGTTTTGTAGATTATAGAATTTGCACGACCATATTTTGGTATTTGTGTTTGTCTTCTGCACGTTCTTCTCCTCAATCCTTTGGGTTCCACAAGCTTCACACGTCAGAGCCACTGCCTGTGATACCATTCATAGATTCATCATTAGTTGAATGATATGGATAAAACTAACCATTCCTAGATTCAACAAAAGAAACATCATAACAATACGACGAGAATGAATATACATATTTGGATAAGCATGCCTAGTTGTCAATATTATGCATTTATGGGCATGGAGTCCCCTGTGGATATTTGTTTCGTTGTTTTGCTTCCTCTAGTTTCACTGATGTTCTGGATAACAAGACAAGATAGTCAGAACTTTACCTTGTTTAATAATGTACAAACACCACAGCATGTGTTTTCTCTATCTTTTATCCCTGCACAATGTTGCATGTGTCTCTATCTTGTTTCTGTTGAAACAAAAGCCAAATGGAGGTTGCTGGAATGAACCACAGCATGTTCCCACTTGTATGCATATGAATCTTAAGACCATGAAATTTAAAGAAGTCAAGGGGACGAGTCTGATATATAGTTTCCGAAGTTCATGTTGGGAATTTCAAAGGTTTTGAA
>JARVZY010001625.1:0-84453 GCA_030686995.1 Artemisia argyi | reverse complement strand
GAATTCTTAAGTAGGATGATTTATAATTATTTGAATGGATTGGGATGCCTTTTCATTTAAATAAAGAAATTGTAAATCACCGAACCATAAGTTTATATTTCCCTATTTACATTGTTTGGGATGCCTCTCTATGTAAATAAAGAATTATAAACAAGTGGGCTTATTTGTATCCGAAATAACATAAGTTTGAAGTCAATAAACACTAGGTACAATAACAGATTACCTACTAGGCTATAATTGCAACTACTATCTCAATTCCTATTAATATTCGACTGATATATCAATTTCCTTTGATATTCGACTATTACCATACCTTTCCTACATAAAAGTAAACCTCATCCTACACCATACACTGAAACGACAAATCAAACTGCATCACTGGTAATCCCAGACTTTAGTCCGCATAAATAACCACACCTTTTCATCGACACCACTCCAACATATAACACACATAGAACTTCAGGACGTAGTTCCCCGTAAGGGGTAGAGACTGTAACAATTCGCAATTTCAGGTTAATTACTATTCCCGGAAAATTTCACTATTCACTTTTACTATTCATTTTTCCCGAAATTTTATTTTTGTTTCATGGCCTCGAGTGATAAATCATTTCCATGGCAAATTAAAAGTTTGACACTCGTCAGATCATTTTCGTGAAAGTTAATAAGGAATTACACGTTTTAGGGTAAAACGTCATTCAAAAATTCTACGCACAACGAAACTCGACCACGTTAATTTTCCCCGTATCAGAAAAATGTTTGATACACTCATGATTTATTTGAGAATTAATCATGACTGAGAAAAACATGACCAAATAAACCTCGGCCGTGAAAAACTGGAATTTTCATTCTTAAGCGCTTTTACTAAGCCGTAACCTTAACCTATACCTGCACCACGTTTCTAAGACGATTTGAGTTTACACATTTTTGGAATAAGTCAACATATTTTTCCCTCCTCCATTGACTAAAAATCATCCCTTGATTTTATAAATCATTCCTTGATTTTTAGGCTTACGGTTTTATGTCTAAAAGACATTTAATGGCAACCGACACTAGACTGAGCCCAGTCTAGACATTATAAGTCATTTTAAATCAATATTATCATATTATAAAAGTAACATTTTACTTTTCTCAATTTTACGCAATATTCGTACGTTTTACGTATTTCGCGGTTTAGACCTGCGGTTCCAGTTTTAGCAGGGTTTGAGCACCCCAATAGAACCTACCACTCATTTTATATTTTATTATGGAGAATAATGACATGTTTGGTCATTCTTTCAAATCTCACATTTTTACGATACCCGATTTTACGTATTATGGCTTAATCGTTTACGGTTAGCATTTTACGGAGTCAAAACTCATTCAATACTTAGGATATTATCAAGCAAAGCACACCTCATCCTCCTAACTCTTGTAAACCACCTATAGGGGGGGAGTCACCCTTGGTGTGGCTTAATCTCATGCAAAGTCACCTTGGATGATTACAAGTGTTAAACTTAGTCTCCAAGTGTTGACTAGTCAAGTTTCTAACCTCCTCCAAGACATATAAAACCCCTCCCCTCTCCTTGTTGCCGTCCCACCTAGCACACACAAACACCACAACCTTAGCTCATTTTCTTCCAAGTTTCATCCAAGAAATCAAGAGCATATCAACATCTAAACCCTAGTTTAGTTTTGATTCATCAAAACACTTCCAAACCCTAGAAACTTTGGTGATTTCTCTTGAGTTTGAATCCACTCAAGTCACCTCAACTTTCATCATCTCCCTTTCAAGAATACATGTGTAGAAAGGTTGCTTGAAGTGAAGTAGGGTGAAGAGAAGTAGTCAATCAAAGTCCATTTCCTTACATGATTAACTTCCTTTCTTGTAGAAAGCCAAAAGTTGTAAGCAAAACCTTAACATACTTCTTGTTAAATATCATAATCATGTTATTATATCATTCATGCTATATTGTGTCTTGTGATCATGTCCATGATGTATAAAAATGGGTAAAACAATTATTGATATATATATGTTAACCTATGTTATTCAAACAAGTAAACTAGTGACTTCCATGGAAAAATACGACCAAAATAGTATAACTATGATGTTGAACACTTACTTATTGTTAAAGAGGACTTAAAAAGGAAACCATAGCAACTTGAATCACCTAAAATGAGCAAACGAGTCAAAAGTTATGACCATTTGAAGTTACCAAAACTTTGCGGCAAAACTGCCAAATACTTTATGTGACAGAACACTAAACACGCAAAAAGAGGCCTTTCTGGTCCGTTTCATGAAAAAGTTAACGCACGAAAGTTGTCCGGAATCAAGTTTTCAACAAAAACTCAGGAGCACGTCTCCAGAAAACCAATAACGAATGAGATTTTTCTCAGTTTCTTAACAGGTATTTACATATATATAAGTCACTATATAATGGTTATGTTTTAATAAGACCAAGAGGTCTTATGACCTAGAATCAAGACCACAACCATGGCTAAAGCCAAGGTTGAGTCTCAAGACCATGGAACAATGACCAAAGGTCATGGCAAGGCCATGACTAAAGACCATATAAACATACCACGGCGAAAACATGAGCTAACGACCATATAAACTTACCAAGACAAATACATGAACTAGAGAGTTAGCGATAACTTTAACATGCAATTTGGATCTACTCCATCTAAAGAATCATGAGATATTACAATTAATTGTCATACAAGTTATAAGAAACATACCCTAATAACAATCTTCATGTACAAATAAACTTTCCTAAGTTTATTCAAATATTGGACATGTAACTTTTCAGATCAAAACTTATATATATATATACTTTATCAACTACTACAATAGTAGGGAGCCTCATGTGAGGAGTTCATTATGTAAGCCGTCGAGATGAGTTGTGGATTTACAAATTAAAGTGTCCTGGCTCCTCGAACGTTTACTACATGACTTCTGAATTATGTCGGCCCGAACGGTAGTAAACGATATATAAACTATACATGTTTCATGAATCATTTCTTTTCAAAGACTTGCACTATACATCATACCACATCATGGACTAAGTGCAAGACATATATTGGCATGTTTATGTTTCCTTAGACATTATTCCAAACCTAAGTTACAACAATTATTCTAGGTTGCTCGTAGAAGTTCTTACGGCATATCCATCATTCTCATTATACATCATCCAACTCAAGGTGAGTTCATAGCCCCACATTTCATTACTTAATTGTTTTACAAACCCTTGGGGGGAATACATGCTATTATTTTCAACCGAACACAATGTTTTCAAATTGTATGATTGCCTGATTGTTTTATTATCACTAAGTATCAGCATTGCTAAATAGAGATCCCTTATTTTGAACCATTTAATCACTAGAAATAGTGAGCGCAAATATTGTGAATAGGCCTATTGGGATTGACGAAAATATGTTCATACAAATGCATTAATATTTGAGACCTGGGTATGCCAGCAACATACCTACCGGGATAAAATCGCCGATCGATATTGGTACACGTTAACGTTTTGGTGTCATAAGCTTAGTGAATAATAATAATAATACCTTCTCCGGGCGTATAACAACGTAGCCCATCTTTGTTTTCCAAACATGTGTATGAGCCTAATTAACTCAAACTACTAATATATTGTGTTCAAACATTAAACAAACTCTATGAATATCACTCAACCTTTGTGTTGACCTCTCAAGCATGTATTTCAGGTTCATGATGATCAAGGATGACACGGAAGGGCACGGATGTTCAAGCGGGCTATAAATTTTATTATCATTCAAAACTCGTTTAATGTAAATTGTAAACATGGAACCATTTGGGACCTCATTTTGTAATCTCTGATATTTATATAATTTGAATGATAAATCTTTTAAAACGACTCAATTAGAGTTCGTTTTCTATTATTGTGACTATTGTGCCGTCGAGTAACACCCAGTTTGAATTCCGCTGCATCCATGAATTGGGGGTGTTACACCGACCCTCCCTCCCGAGGTATTTGTTGAAAAGAGCATTAATGATAAATTTGATTTTGAAGATGAAAATCTTATTCTGATTGTTATCAAGATCTTTCTTCCCTTCTTCACATATGATGTGACTTCTCCTCTTTTCCACTCCATTGGGAGTGAGGACACTATTTTTGACCCTGGTATCGTTTCTAATAGTTTTCACTATTAGAATACCAGTGGTTATCTCATCGGAGTGGAACTTTCAAATAATTCATATGTTTATCCAAATATTTTGAATGAAAGCCCGATGGAGATTATTTTCCACCTGCTCTCCCCAGGGAAAACTTAATTCGGGGATCGAGTCAAGCTCATGTGACTCGGATAACAAAAACAAGCGCTTCGTGGGTGGCAACCCATGCTTATCAAATTCATCTTTTTATTTTTCTTATTTCTAACAAATAACGTGAGGAGAGGGTGACCTCTTCCATTTCTCGTGTTTTCGTGGTTGTTTGTGAATGTATGTCCAGGATTGTCCCCGATTTATGATGACTCTCGTGCTCATCGTGATGTCCTTTCTCCACTCGAGTCTCATTCATCAATGCTTTTGGAAATCCTATATCCGAAAATCTTATTAACTAACGTTTTCTTTGGCATAATTAATAAACGACCCTAGAATTTTGTTAGGATTGCTTTTCCCTAAAAACATTGAGGACAATGTTTCATTCTAGTCCGAGGGAGGGTGAATCTTTGATTCAGTTTGACCTTGCATTTTTCACCATGTTTTGTCTCTCACAACTCCGTTTTTCCTCAAAAATTGAAAAAAAATTGAAAATTTTTGAAGAAAAATGAATGAAAATGTTGTGAAAAAGCAAAACAAAAATGAGAAAAATTGAAAAAGTTATGCAAAAATATAATAAGTTGAGCCCTAGCTTGTTCCCTTAACCAATGATAATCACATAAGCTTGTGCTAGCTTGTTCCCTCACTTGACTTTATACATACGCAGCTTAAAAGCGTCCGCTAGTCTTTTACATAAGGAGCTAGAAAACGCGAATTCTTTTTTCTAGAATTTACAAGTTTCCGTATCTGACTTTATATATGTGTGGGTGATTATCGGCTAAGCATTCGCAGGTTTCATTAATTGAGATCTTAAATTGCGATGAGCGAGAAATGATAGAGTTTATTTAGAAGTTAGATGCTAAACGTGGAGTACTTGGTTCTCTTTAGAGCTCATGAGAGGTACTTGTGACTTTTTGCTCCCACAAAATTGTTTCACGAAATATATAATAGATGTTCTACGTTAATTAGTAATATTTAGGCTTGGATAATATTTAGTTTCTTATTTTCTTAAAAGAATCTGATGGATCTAATACACCTTGGTATGTGTTAGAATGATACTTTGAGTTATATCACTAAGTATGCGGAATCTACTTAGTAATACTTAGAAGTTTGTTTGTAATGTAGAACAGTTGTATATGAATAAGAACAATGAATGAAACAAACTGTTAGCTCTAATATTAATAATAATAATAATACGAGTCATCTTAGTATCACTAGGTTTACAACTTGAAGCTCTATGAACGTATGAGAGTTATATATCTAACCCAAAACCTAGGACCTCCTTTTATAGCACTAGGAGTCCTCTTCTACAAGATACGTATCATGATAAAAGAATAAGATATACACAAGATCTATTCTATATTTATCTATACAAGTTTCCTAATAGTTATCCTAACAGCAGTGGTAATAATATGTACTAGCAGTGGTAATGTGTTTCCACTGCTAGTGCATTCTTCAGCAGTTGTAATCTCCATAAAAGCCGTGGTAACTAATAGTATAATTCCCAACAATCCTCCCCTAAACTTTTGATTAACATGTAAATCAATAAGTTTCTTCAAGTAGTCAACATATATGAGGATATGGGAATTCTTCCAAACACTTATCTCCTTTTTCTCAACTCCTTGTCAGCCTTCACACTTTGATCATAAATTCTCTGTAACAAATCTTCTATGATTTCACTTCTTTCCCAACATCTAAGCTTAACTGACATCATAACAGTGAGAATGCCTGCTCTCAATGGATATTCCTTTTCAGCTAACATAAACACATCAACTCCATCTTGAGTAGAAACATGATGTACAACACTTGAATCATAGAATTTCCACAGAGTATTCATATTATGAGCTTAAAATCTCCAATACCTGTCACTAGGGTCAGGTTCATATAATCTTCTAAAGTGAACCCATAACTCTTTAACTTTGACATCAACAAGTTCATCTTTCTTGAACTGATCTTGTATTATCCTCCACAAAGTATCCAGGTCTTCTCTATCATAAGATCTTATAATATCTTCAAAATCTCTACAAATACTTGTGATATTACCAGTTCGGAGAAGCTTGCATGCAACACCAAATGTATCAGAATAAAGTTCCCAACCAACTACTGTATATTTTTCTTGTAAAGGTTCTACATTCAGCACATCAGTTTCAATAGTAATCATGTCTGTAACTTGTTCTTTAGTCAACTTACTAATTCCTTTTGCTGTTAGAGATAACTTCTGAGTCTTTAACTTCTTAGCATCTTTGGACTCAAGACTCATTCCTGACCTTTTTGACTTCATAGCTTCTAACTCCACATCCATAGGAATGAACTTACTATCCTGTCTTTTAACTCTGTAATAAATTCCTTCAATCTGTTCATGTGACATTCCTTTAAAGTTTGCCATCTTCCAATTGCCAACATGACAGCAAAAGGTCTTCATCACAGCAATAATTTGTGCCTTTGTAGGTTGTCTTGACTTCTTTTGACCCTTTCTTGCTGTGCCAATAATATCATCAAGAGCCTGTTAATTCTTCATCTAAATGAAGTCCTTTAATTGAGAAGACCTTTGATCTTCATTTAAAGTTGTATTAGCAATGAGTTCAACTGCTTTCTTTCTAATCACTGGATCATTTGCAATCATGAACTAAATTTCTTCTGTAGGATACTCATGATGATTAACATTTATGGTTTAGTGTTTAAATGGATCGAATATGAAGAAAAGAAGTAAGAAGTTAGAGAGAGAAAGAGTAGAGAGTTGGGAGCCTTTTAGTGAGAGAAACTAGTGAATATTAGATTGAAGTGATGAAAGGTCCAACCCCTTCCAAGCTAGGGAAGGGGTATTTATACTTACAACCAAACGCCCTCTAAAAAGGGCTGTGGAACGAGCTGACAGTGGGTGAAGACCCGACCCGACTCCACAAATACTAACTAATTCTAAACTACGTTTAAACTAATACGATAGATACTACGAGCTACAATATGCTAAGTTACACTTGGGGTGACCGAATCTTCTTACGAATAATCGTATTCCTAACAATCTCCCCCTAAGGGCGGTCACCCCATAAAAATAAGTATTGAATCATATCATTGAAGTCTTTGATGATATCTTTGTAGCTCGTAGCCTTTTGATTCTTCGTTGTTGAGATCTTTGTGCATTAAGTGGTAGACTCTAGATGACAACTTCAATGTGATGGATGATCTTTGAAGATAGCTTCGAGATCATCATCCATATGAGTGTCTGAGGGTCATCTTTGAGTAGTAACGTCTCCATGTGATATTAACCTCTTTATGTTGGCATGCTCACACTTTTCAGGATCATGATCTTCTTCATTAGAGTTGAGGAAGCACGGTTGAAGCCCATTCAATGATCATGATATCTTTTTGAGTTATGAAGTTGAAGTGTGAGCATGTGTTGATGGATCAGCATCTTTTCAGCAATCACCCGCAACCGTTAGAAATTCCTGCAAGTAGACAGTTAGCAACAAAACATCCGGTACTTATAGGTTTGGAATTAAAGATTGTCAACAGCATAGTGTGAGGACTCCTTCTAATCCTCACCAAGACCGTTCCCAATCGGTAAACCCTGAGAGGATTTACGCGAACTACCTAAGTAGATCAACGAATGGGTGAGTCGTTGGAGATCACTCCACGACTGTAGACCGTTTGTAACCATCGCGACCACTAAGCGTAATCCACAAGGAATTACCTAAGTGACCTGCTTTCAGGGCTGCTTGATGTTGACCCTGGCAGAAATTTCCATTCAATCACTGGGAGTTACTATAGCAACATTGTTAGGTACCCATTTATGTAAACACAAGTGTGATATTGAAAGAAATAAGATGAGAATGAAGGTTTGGTTGATTATAAGATTATGAAGAATAAAAGTGCAAGAGTTTCTTTAATGTATTCAAATAACCAACAAAATGAAAGGTTACATAAGCTTACTATTTATAAGGGGAGGAGTAGGGCAACACTCCCTTCCTCCCTCTTATCCCTTAAAGTGGGCTTTCAAGGCCCATGGACTAGCTTACTTAAGCCTAGTAACATTAACATAGTGAAATAAATAACTAAGCAACCTATTACAAAATGTAATGACCGAGACTTGACTAAAATACAAAAGTATGATCCCAACAATCTCCCCATAAGGGTCGGTCATCACGGTTGCTTGACGTCTTCATCTTTGTTGTAGACTTGTGACATGTAAGACTCTAGACGTCGTCAAAATGGTTGAATGATAGTGAATATACTTTGCTCTATGTCTTTGTTCTTTGGTGGTTAGGTAGTGATTGTGTTATGAAGTGGTCTGCCGTTCGTCACTCCTGCGTCTGTGGTGGTTGTCCGCCATTCCAACATACTCATACATCTTAGGACTTAGACTTTCACGTGCACGAAGTTCCTTTTACATATTCTGAGATCTTTAAGTCTCAATACTTTGTAGATTCTTCTTAATTGACGTAGAATCTTTCTTTGAACTTAGTGGTGCTAAGATCTTTGGGGGAGCTGTCATTTGCATCAAGATGTATGTATGAGCATGTTGGAATCTACCATCATGGAAGTGAGGTACCTACGAGTAAACAGTTAGCAATAAATAACCGGTACTTACAGATAAGGAATTAGAGCTCATCAACAGCATATTGTGAAGACTCCTACTAATCCTTATCCAGGCCGTTCCCATATTAGATACTCCCGAAGGAGCTTACGAGACCTACTAAGTAGCTCAATGACTGGGTGAGTCGCTGGGGATCACTCCAAGACTGTAGACTGCTATGGAACCACCGCAAACACTAAGCGTAACGCTTGTGGGGCTACCGAAGTGACCTGTCAAGGCTGTTTGAGGTTGACCCTGACAGGAGTTTCCGTTCAATCATTGAGAAATACATAAGTAATTCTCTCATAAACGTTCTCGGCAGATTGCTAAGATCTGCGAAGGACTCGATAATTTATATCTGGTGTCCATTGATGTAGAACACCAGATGTAGAAATACTAAGTGTTCCTAGGAGATCTTTTGATGAATCTCATGGCTCTAGACTCAATAAGTGCACACTTAGGTTTCTTATGCGGAGACTAGGGAGCTGTCTCCAGTTTCTAAATTACATTGGTTCCCTGTGAGAATGAAACAAATTCTTTTAAGAGAACTTGAGTGGCTAGCAGGTTAAGTGCAGTGCGTCACTGGGTCCATGACGGCTTTATCTTCAATACCGGTGTCGCCTTAGCAACAACCAGTAGTAAACGAATTGAACCCGGTGTCTGCCCTAAGGTTGAATCATATGGAGGGCTATTTCTTTTCACCCTTTTCTTTGCTTTTCTTTTTAATTATTCAACCCCTTCTTTCTCCTTTCATTCTTTACTCCTTTTTTTGTATCATACAAAAGGACTTCTAGTTCTAACTATCGGTGATGTCCTTTGGTAGATCCCTCCGGCTTAGGCGGATCATAGGACGGTTATTTCCTAACCTTAGTCACCTTATAACTCCATGACTATCCTATAATTGCCTTTGAAACCTTTGAAAATCTCTCAAAGTGTTTGTGTTTATCAAACATTTTATTTAACACTTTGAGAGTTTTGTGTTTTCTTATGAAGGGCTCCCCCTTCACATGTGTTCATATGTAATTAATAAATTTGCACATGCGGGAGGAGCAAGAACTTTTGAATTGATCCACTTTCGGTGAACCAGACCGATTCGAGACAGGCTTACATCACTAGTTAGACTAGCTTGAAGTTATTACCCGGCCTGGTCGAGTCCACTGAAAGTTTCTCGAGACGGTACCTTTCTACTAAGATAAATCCTTTTCGAGACATACTTACGTGGCTAGTTAAAGAGTTCCATTGTCAGCTTTTAGGTGACAACTAGCTCTAGTAACTAACTTGATGTTATTACCCGTCGAGGAAAAGTCCTTTCGAGATTACTAACTTTTGTTCCGTCAATTCTTGGGTCATTCTGAGTCTAGCTCGCACAAGATACAACTTTTAGCAACTTTCGAACATTCATATTTTAATCACTTTTCTTTTCTCCCCCTCAAAAATAGCATATAAGATGTCGTTGTTGAGAAATATTTGATTAAAATATGCTTTTTGAGTCTTACGGGGAGATTCACCAAGAACTTTTGATTTAGAGCAAAGTATTTTGTTTTGACAAGTGCTCCCCCTCAACAAGTGATTAGGTCTTATTGAGGTGAAATACTTGTCCTTTTGAGCAGAATTATGAAAATCATAACACATTTGATTAATTCTACTCAAAAGTAAGAAGCCTTCGCTCCTTATATTAGGATTGAGGCAATGATGCGTACCTCAGGGTCCTTTCTTTACAAGTTCGGGTTGTGCACTGTAATATGTACACAAACCATTATGACGCAGTTTCGACCGTTGACACTGCGGTAAGTGAACCAAAATGCTGGATGCCTGATCAGGGTGTATTGAGATAGATGTTGAAGGTCGGGGATGTTAAATAGGTTTGGTTCGGTGAGATTCAGCTTCTTCTGATAACTTTCTACTCCCAGTTGAAGATCTTCTACTATTTCTCTGATTACTATCTGCCTTATGAAGATTAGGAGAGCTTGGATAAAGGCAAGCTGCATTTCTTTGGGCAAGTTGCAAAGCTTTCCTTGAACTTTGAGCAGGTACATATCTTCTATGTCGTTTAGGAGTAGACGTGGAAAGTCTGACTCGGAGATATCATACTCTTTTTCATCAAGTCTTTTGAGTGTGATTTTGCTGAGGAAGGGGTAGCCAAAGTGAGTGACAGTCGAAATGAACTTAATCGAGACTATCTTCAACTCACTTGTCACATTTCCCATCGTCTGGTTGAGTCTGCTGCTTCGATAATACTGAGCCCGGTTATCTGGCCAATGATGTATGCCATAGAGTGCGTTCCGGTCATAGTCGATAACTTTGTCGATGAATAATGCAGAGGCTTCTTCTTCGATGGCATTATTGAGATATCTGGCAGCAGGGATAAAGGCAAGTGATGTGACGTACTTCTTCTCTATCTTACTGCCGATTTGCAGAAATTCCAAGTCTTTGTTGAAGAAGAACTTGTAAGGGATCTTCGGTTCCTTAGGCTTCCCAATCATAGGTAGTGGTTTGGACCAGTCAGTAATGTATGGTGCGGTTTTCCTTGTGACCGGATCGACGTAAGATTCAGGATTGATCCAGTAAATATTGCTTGACATAGCTCGAGCAATATTTTCTAGATGGTACTCAAGCTCGATGGAGTTGGCCGACCTATCTTTCAGAAGATTGAACGCATCATTCTTGATTCTGCGTAGCTCTTTCTTGTTCATCTTTTTCATTTGAAATTTCTGCTGAATGAACTGAGCGTATTCCACTGTTCGACCATCTTGAGGTTCTTGATTGTCAGTAAGTGGTGGTTGTGAATTAATCATCTTATCAAACCAGGAATACTCGGCAGTTTCATCTTGGTCTAGCCATTTGAGGACGGTTTTTGGTTTCTTTAGTTCTTTGCCTTTTGATGAGGTGTCCGGTTTGTCTTGATGATGCTTTCGTTTCCTTTCTTTCTTCTTCTTAGATGACGGTTCGGGAACTTCATCGGGCTGAGGAGTCTCGTCACCACCTGTGTATTCGAAGTGATCATGTGCTTTGGGAGCGAAACCCGATGCCTTAGGTTGTTGGGTAGAAGTTGTGGTGGTAGGTTGGATGACCGGTTCTATAGGTTAAGATGAGGGTCCTTCGGCTTGCTTTTGTTTCTTTGCCTGTGAGTTAGGATCCTGATCTTCATCATCCCTTGGACGTTTCAGTTTGTCTGCCTCTGTGCTACAAGATTCCTTTGTGGCTTTGTCACGTAAAGCTTCCCAGATTTTGATGTCTTCAGGTGTCATGGTAGTTTTACTTGCCAAAATGTTCTGAAGTTGATTTTCCAGTTCATCTGCAGTCATCTCTTGTTGAGGTAACGGTGTTTTGTCTGCCCTTAGAGTGAATGAGGTAGATCTGATCACTTTCTTGACAGCTTGTTCTGCAATTTTAGTGAGTTCACCTTTCACTGGTGCCAGTAAATCTTTCAGTTCAGGAACTAAGTGTTGATCCAGGTACTGATTTACTTGTGCAGCAGCTGTAGATACCAAGTCTTCTTGTACATCCTTGGCCAAGAAGGTGTCCACCTTTTCTTGCAATTCATTGACATTTTTGTTAAGCTTTGTCAATTCAGCAACTTGTCTTGCTAGTGATTCAACTTGATCTTCAAGTTTGCTTTTCCTCTTCTCATGAATTCTTCTGAATGTTGTCTTTATCAATTTTGATGCAGCAGAGGCTTTGGTACTTGCAAGTTTCTTGATTGATTTGTCAGGTGTAGATTCGGATGCGGGAGGTGATGACTGTGAAGATTCAATGTTAGTGGTAAGGTCTTTGTCATCTCCTCTTTGTGAATCGGGTTTATCAACATTTGTAGTATTGGCAGCTTCCTCATTCAATCTCTGTTCTTCCGCCAGTTTGTCAGCTTCGGCCTTAAGCCTTAATTCTTCTACAAGCCTGGCTTCTTCTTCTCCTTTTAACTTTACTTCTGCCAGCTTAGCTGCCTCTTCAGCCTTCCTGCATTCCTCCATTCGAATTGTTTCTTCCAACTTGGCTTGTGCTAGCTCCTCAAGCCTAGCTTCTTCAGCTTCTTGCTTTTTCTTTAGTTCCTCTTCTTGAGCCCTTTCTCTGAGTTCCATTTCCTCCGTAGACATCAACTGTGGAGCATTAGTATCCATGGGATCTTCCTCTTCCCCTTTTTCTGCTGCTGATGTATTGAGCATTTCTACATCTGTGGGTGATACTGTGGGGGTGTCGTAGATGACTAATTCAGCATTTGTTCCTGTAGTAGGTTCAGGAATACTGCCAGATCCGCCAGCTTCATCAGTTTGAGAGAACAAAGGAGGTGGAGGTTGATCAGCTTGAAATGCATCTATTTTGCTGTGGAGAATGCCCAAGTTGAGAGCTCTTTCATTTTCTTCTTCAGCTGAAAGGCCTATGTTAGTCTCCTCAGGTTCGACAGTCATTGGTTCCTTCATCTTTGCCTTTTGTACCCTTTCTTCTTCTAATATGGCATCAGCTTCAGTGAGAGGTCTTTGTGCACGTCGTTCAGATTCATCAACATATTCATCGATATTCTTGTCCCAATCTTCGAACGTCATGTCTCTATCATCAATATCTTCAAGATTGACATTCTCGGTGATATTGGCAAAGGCTTCCCTATAAACTGGACCTTCGTCTGACTCGGTTTCAGAGTTAGACGGTACTGGAGAAGATTGTGGTGAGGGAAACCACCCAGGTTCAGGAATGGATGCGGGCTTCTTGACAGGAGTTCTTCTCTTAAGATTACCCTTCTTCTTTGGTGCAGTCTTGGTAGAAGTCTCTGAGCTGCCAGATTTGCTACCTTTCTTTCCTTTCTTCTGCATGAATGACGGTAGAACAACTTCGTCTAAGAACCCAACTTTGTCTTCCTTGAGTGCTTGAGTGTAGTACTTAAAGTACTTGCACTCTTGAACCTTCTTAGTTAGGAGACAATCAGGAAGTTTCTTTCCTTGTTTACGAGTGCTGGTGTCAAGTCTCTTAATAATTCTGAGAGTTTCCTCATTCCTGAAAGTGTGCTTGGCTTCATCATCAAGTCTTTGTGGAATATCGTCATACTCACGAAGAAAGCTTTCGATGAGTAGTTTGGTGAAACGAACAAATGGAATATTAATCGTCTTGTGTTGTATGTGCCACACAATGTCTTCCCAGATAATGCTGGCATAATCAACTTTCTTGACGTTTGCCACGGCCCAGAAGAGTTTGAGGTGTTGGAGCTTGGGGTGTTCATGGTCAGTGTCTCTGCCAGATAAGGATTTGGCAATCAGAATATACAGGGTTCTCCATGGTTGTGGAAGAAATCTGATGTTAACCCTAGAATGTCTTGTCATAACTTCTTCTGATTCATCATAGCCAATATCCCGTAACCACTCGATCAGCTCTTCCTCGGAGGGTACTTGATCATATTCTTCATCGGGGCCAAGTTCGGGTAACCCAAGAACATTCCTAAGTGTGTCTGTATCCACAGTGACCTGTCTGTTATGAAGCATGCAAGTGAAGGAAGCTTCCCCAAGGTCAAGCTGAAGTGTATGCCAAAACTGGTGTTTGTAGAAGCAGGAGACTGAAGCTGACTTAGTGAATAACAGCTTGTTGGGGTGATATAGTAGAGCATCCACTGCAACTATACATGAGGATTCGTTGCAGGTGATTTTGTTGAAGTTGATTCGTAGGTTGTTCTTTCCTATCTTCCTGGTGTAGTCAGCTGGAAAGGTCTCTTCCCATGAGAGCTTAGGTTCGGGTTCTGGTCTGTATGGAACGTCATTATGTTTTGCCATCTGAATTGATCATAAACAAACACAAACATGGCAATGGTTTACGGTGTTAGCTCAGATATAGGATTACATGATTTGCATATTGAACATTGATCAGTGGGTGTTTATGTGTTTGAAAACTTTTGATATATGACAAACTTGTGTTTTATCACATGGTAGAAACTTATAATATTTGAGTTACAACATGAGTTTATCATTACAAGAAGTTACACTTTGGAAATTTAACAACACTTAGAAAAAATTCTTGATTTGGACAAGTTTACGCGTAACATGAAAAATCTACGCGTAACATGACATAAGCGTAAGAAGTAAAATTAGGCGTAAGTGCAAAAGCTATGCGTAAACTTATATGTTACGCGTAAGGTAAAACTTATGCGTAGGCTCAATCTTACGCGTAGGATAAAATCTCAGGCGTAGGATATGAGTTTATGCAAAGGATTAACCTTAAGCGTAAGATATAACTTATGTGCAGGTTTTGACTTACGCGTAAGTTCAAGACTTAAGCGTAAGATCAAAACTTATGCGTAAGAATTATCAGTTAAGCGTAACCCTTGTCTTATCCAAGACAAAGTTTGTCCACGTGTCGAATCATACGCGTAAGATTCAATCTTACGCGAAGGATGAATAACTTGAGCGTAAAAACGTCATTTTTCCAGAAATTCACCTTAAGTAATATGAGTTGTTTGATTCCTGAAAGTGTACAAACATTACTACTGATCAATATTCATTCCCACACACTTTAATATGCACAATAAATGCGTAACCATGCCTAAAACTGAGTTACGCGTAGAAACGCATGAACACATAATCACTAACACAATCAAACTTGTTTCTGGGTTGTTATAAGTATAGGGCAAGTGATAATCACATCCTAAGGATCATATGGTCCAAATTTTAACAACAATTGACCACAAAAACTCACGATCATAACTGCTAGTGTGTTCGTCCCTTAAATCTTTGAATCATGAACATTACAAGTTTCTGATGCAATTAAACCATAATAACATGATCCTAGGCATGTAATAACACAATCCCCATCATCAATTTCTAGTTTAACACACAAACTATAGAGCCCCTAAATGTCTCGTATGAACCCTAATTCACAAATCGATCACATGATGTTTCTGGGTGAGTATAAAGTTAAGAAACATGTTAATAATCATCTAAGGATCATTTCCCATCAATCAATTTAATCAAAACAACAACAAATTTCTGGGTTCATGATCTACGCACAACCCTAGATCTAATTAATCGATAGTGACAAATTAAACCGTTGGATTAAGTTAAGATTTAAAACCCTTGTTTGCAATCATGATCAAAACATGTTACAACTTACAGATAAGAAGATTGATGCACGGATTTGTTGAATGGTTGTGAATCGTTGATAGATTAGGTGATAGCAGTAAATGTGTTTGTCAGTATAGTAAATGCAGTGGTCAATGTAGTTTTGACTAAGGTTAAAACATTTTTCAATGTATGGCAATTTTGGCCCCTTAACCTTGTTTAAACTATCACACCTAATGCCTAAACTAACTATCTCATTTAACTTACGTTAATTACACCAAGATATGACGAGAACAACTTGTGGAATTTTACTCCCCCTCAACCTTGGACCGTAGTCATAAAAAAACTTAGAAAAATTTATTATATAGGTCAAGGTGAGTAACCCGAAACACTTTTGATGCATCCTTTAAAGATAAAAACGTAATATTTTTTGGTAAAATGCAAGTATAAAAGTAAATATTTTTGTGAAAGTTAAAAAAAATACTTTTCCTCCCCCTCAACACTTGTTTTGAATAATTTAAAGACGTTTTAAAAAAAACATTAGTGTTGGAACGAAAGGTGTATACTTGCATTTTTTTTTTTTTTTTTTTTAATGAAAAAGATAAAATCTTTTTGTGTTTTTGTTGGTTTTTTGTTTTTTTTATTTTTTTTTTATTTTTTTTTATTTTGTTTTTGGAAATAATATTTACAAAGATAGTTTTGATGTTTGACGATCAATTGTGTTTTAAAAACTTTTCCAGATCTTCTGGAGTCAAACATCGCATACCAAGTTGGTGAACTAGACTAGCAAACTTGATGGTGCTAAGGCTTTGGTAAGTAAGTCCGCCAATTGGTACTCAGTTCCCACAAAATAAAGTTCAACGGTACCCTTTTCGACATGCTCCTTGATGAAATGATATCGGAGATCGATGTGTTTGGATTTGCAATGATGAACGGTGTTGCAGGAGATTGCAATGGCACTTTTGGAGTCGCAGTAGATCGGAATCTTATTGAATAGGTAGCCATAGTCTTTAAGTTGTGATCTCATCCAGATGACTTGAGCACAACAAGCAGACATAGCAACATATTCAGATTCGGTTGACGACAATGATGTGCAGTCCTGCTTCTTAGATTGCCATGACACAAGTTTATCTCCGAGAAACTGTAATCCACCAGATGTGCTTTTTCGTGTGTCTAAACATTCTGCATGACCAGCGTCTGAAAAAGCAATTAGTTCGAAACCAGAATCCTTCGGATACCAGATTCCCAAGTTAATGGTTCCCTTTATGTATCGAAGGATTCTTTTGACCTCACTGAGGTGTTTTTCAGTTGGTTTGGACTGATAGCGAGAGCACATGTAGACAGCAAATACTATATCAGGTCTACTAGCTGTGAGATACATGAGTGACCCAATCATACTTTGGTATTTAGTAGGGTCAACCGGAGTCCCATGTAAATCAGCATCTAGTTTTGTGGTATAGCCCATTGGTGTATTATAAGTATCACAAGACATCATTCCATGTTTCTTTAAAATTTCAAGAGCATATTTGGACTGATTTATAAAGATTCCACGGGGTGATTGATGAACTTGTAGTCCTAGAAAGAACGAAAGTTCACCCATCATGGACATTTAAAAATTATCTTTCATTAATTTTGCAAAATCATTAGAGTAACTCCTTTTTGTTGAAGCAAAAATAATGTCATCGACATAAATTTGAACAATAAGTAAGTCCTCCCCGTATGTTTTTGTAAATAATGTTGGATCCACCGAACCTTTAGAAAATCTATTGGCCAATAAGAATGCAGATAATTTGTCATACCACGCCCTGGGGGCTTGCTTGAGTCCGTAGAGTGCCTTTTTGAGTCGATAAACGTGATTGGGACGCTCAGGATCAACGAAGCCGTCTGGTTGACTTACATACACTTCTTCACGGAGTTCACCATTAAGAAATGCTGTTTTCACATCCATTTGAAAAATGACCATGTTCCGATGTGCAGCAAAAGCCAGAAAGATCCGAACAGCTTCATGTCTAGCCACTGGAGCAAAGGATTCAGCAAAATCAAGTCCTTCTAATTGAGAGTATCCTTTAGCTACCAAGCGTGATTTGTTGCGAATGACCGTTCCTTCTGCATCAAGTTTGTTTTTCCAGATCCATTTTAACCCAATGACAAAGATTCCGTCAGGTCTTTCAACTAATTCCCAGACTTCCAATCTAATGAATTGCTGAAATTCCTCTTGCATAGATTCAATCCAGTTATCATAAGTCATTGCTTCTTTGATGTTTTTGGGTTCTTCCATACTAACTGTGAGTGCATAGATGCAAGTTTCTCCATCTGTGTGAAGTCGTTGTCTTGTCATAACAGGTGCATCTGGATGGCCAATAATATGAACGAGGGGATGATCTCGAGTCCATTTGTGTGTCGAAGGGTGAAGTTGATAGGTATCTCGCATGTTAGCAGGATCCAAATTGCGTGTTGACGACTCAGCAACTTCTTGATATGTTGGAGCCGGTGCAAACGGGTTAATGAACACATTAGGATCGTACTCTGCGGGTTGTGGAACTGATTGTGGTGTCGGATCTTCAGCTGATTGCCGAGAGTTGGAAGCAGTTTGTTCAATTGTAAATGGAGATGCAATTGGAGGACCGTCTTTCTCAACAGTTGTTTTTGTTTATTGAGGTGAGTCTGGTACTTGATGATTATCAGGTTGTGCAGCGGAATTTGGTGAGACCTCAGTAGACCGGTATTCAATTGTATCATCAAATAGTGGATTGAACAAGGTTTCCAATTCTTTGCGGTTGAGAGGCAATGTTTCAGCCGAAGGGTCCGGAAAGTTAAGACGGTTGATTTCGGGTCCTAAGCTGTGTTGCTCAGAAGCCATCTGCGTGAGTTCATCAAAATTAGCATGAATAGTTTCTTGAATTTCTCATGTCCGACGATTCCATATCCGAAAACCTTTGGAATTTTCACAATATCCAACGAACACTCCGATGTCAGCCTTTGCTTTAAGTTTACCTAAATCATCACGATAATTTTTCGGATAACAGAGTGCTCCAAATACATGAAAGTAATCGATGTTTGGTTTCCTTTTGTGAACAATTTGATAAGGTGTTTTGCGATGGCTTTTTGTGATCATACAACGGTTTTGGGTATAACATGCGGTTGAAACAGCTTCTGCCCATAAGTAATCTGGTAATTGAGCATTAATCAACATAGTTCTAGCAGCTTCCACTAACGTCCTGTTGCGTCTTTCGACAACTCCATTCTGTTCCGGGCTTCTAGGAATAGATGTTTGATGTTCAATTCCCACTTTCTCATAATATGACCTAAGTGTCTGATTCTTAAATTTTGTACCACTGTCAGTTCTGATTATACGGACCGTGTTGCGTAACTGAACTTGATTTTTCGTGAGAAAGGTGATGATCATTGAGGGAGCTTGATCTTTGCTTCGTAGAAAGTAGGCCCAAGTCCATCTGGAGTAATCATCCACAATTACAAGTATGTAGCGTTTACCGTTTATACTTTGAACACGCATCGGACCACACAAATCCATATGAATCAATTGTAACACATGATTCGTACTGTGCTCAGGTTTTGAAGGAAAATGAGCGCGAGTACTTTTTCCTTGTTCACAGGCTGGACATAAGTGGTCTTTGGTGAAACGGAATCTCGGAAAACCATCAACAAGTTTGTAACGAGCAAGGTCAGTCATAGTTCTGAAATTCAGGTGCGAAAGACGTTTGTGCCATAACCAAGATTTAGTCGATTATGCTTTGGAGAGAAGACATATTGGAGATGTTGCAATCATATCTGACATTGATATTGTAAAAAGATTGGAACCACGTGAGCCAGACATTAGATCGTTTCGTTGTAAGTCACGAACAAAGCAAGTTTTCTCCCGAAATGCAACTTCTAGATCCCCATCACAAAATTGTCCGACTGAAAAGAGGTTGTTCCCTAGGCCTTCCACATAATAAACACGACTGATTTCGATGTTCCCACTGACATAGTCACCATATCCCATGATTAAAGCGTAATGATCATTCCCGAATCTGACAGTACCGATGAACTTTGAAACAAAGTTGATTAACTGTTTGAGATTGCCTGTCATATGTCGGGTGCATCCGCTATCAACAATCCAGAGACTTATCTGTACCACCTGCATCACAAGAAGACGACGAGGATGGAACAGAAGTAAGGGTGGAACCCAAAGAAAGTGCGGGTTCCTGTTGGTTAGCAGCACAAGTATTCAATAATTTCGGAATCCATTTAAAGTCTGGTTTGTGTTGTAACCAACGTTGCCAATACCAACTAGTTTTTGCTTTCTTAGTGTTGAATTCACTAGTGATGGGCTTGTTCCTAGATTTGTTCTCTAGAATGATGGGGGTAACTTCAACATCATTAGAAACCGTAGATGGCGGTTTTCCTAAAGTCGACTTAGAGGCAGTAGTGGACCTAGAAGGAATGCCTGTCCTACGTTTCTTATGACGATTCAGGAGAGAATTAGCTACACATTTTGTATGATCACCAGATGATACGTTTTTACGACAAAACACACAAGATGCATTAATATTCAAAACATTCAAAGGTACATCATTCGTTACATTTAGATCTTGATTACAATTTGCCAGATTAGAATCTAAATCTGATGCAACATGATTTTTATTCAAATTCCTAAGGTGATCTTCTACTTCTTGAGCTTCTAGTGATCCTCTTTTACGTTGCCAGAACCTATTCTTCTTGTTACTTTTTCGCTTGGGTCTGCTAACGCTCTTAGTGGATACTAGTCCTGTGGAAGTGGAAGGGTCATCATTAGTGGTTTGAATATAATTAACCTTTTTGTTTAATTCATACAATCCTGGTGCTATCACTGTGGTGTCTACAAACTTTCCTTTTTGAAGTAGCTTAATTTTCTCTTTTAAATCAATGATGATGTGTTGTTTATCCTGATTATCAGACTCAAGTAAACCTCTGATATATTTGAAATCAACGCTGTTTTGTTGCCATTCTGCGTTTTCATTTATCAAAAATGCAATTTCCTTCTCGTATTTGAGACACAAACTTTTGAAAGACTCAAGGTTTTTGCAAAGCTGACACGAGTTTGAAATCTTATGACTTTGAAGTTGTAATTCAAGTGCCATACTTTGAGCTTCATATAAATCGAGAATTTTTCTGAGTTGTTGACTTTCTTTTGAAAATTGTTTGCACACATCATCATTGTTCATTCTCAACACTTCGTTTTCTTGTTTAAGTTTCTCAATTTCCTCATTCAACAGATTATTATCAACACAATGATCATTTTTAAGCATAGAAGTACCAGATTTATAAAGATCATTCATGATAACAGACAAAATATCAGCATTGAGAACTTGTTCCAAGAGTCGATCAGCATCATTTTGTAAACCTTTATTTCTCTGCTTTTGAACCAAAATCGTATTTTCATTTGACTCGAAAACATTAATCATTGTTTTGACTTCTTTCTGAAGTTCGTGTTCCCAACGTGTAGCACAAATAAGGAGGTGTTTAACAATTGGCAACATTTGTTTTTGAAAAATATCTCTCTTTTCTCGCTCGTAAGCGGATTGAAAAGTTTCAATTTTTATTTCAGAATTACGTTCAATTGTTTCCTCCAAAATTTTTATGTCTTCCATAAATGTTTTGAAATAATTTAAGACACGACAACTTTTTGGTAAAGGTGTTACTTCACCAGAAGATGGTAAAGTACCGTTAATTTGTGCCACAGTTTGAACAGGAGCCGCATTAGAAGATGAAACGTAAGACTCCGTAACATACCATGATTTCTCAGGTAGTTCCTTTTGTGGAACAAAAGATTTAGAAATCGGAGGAGGTTTTGAATAGTCATAAGGTTTCCAATTTTGAACATAACTCATTTTTGATCGACTCTCTTCTTCAAGTTCTTCCTCTTCCTCAGTATCAAAAACAACAGCCCGCACAATCGTATTATCAAGCGAATGGTCCATACTGTAAATTTTAGGAATTTCCTTGAATGCAGAGTGAAGAAACATTGATTTGTAATCGCCAAGTGCAAAATCCTTTATCGGGTCTCGGTTTTAAAGTGAATTTCTGAATCGTTGTGACAGAGTTCCCGTGTTTGTAAACAATGTTACGAAATTCTTTGAGTTGTTTTTCAAGATCATCAACCTCACCGAGTAATTTATCTATATACTTCCTTTTTCGTATTTTATGTTCACAAAAATCCATTTTGCAACTGGACAATTCTGTTTCTGTTTTTGAAAGTTCATTTTGAAGATGTTCAACTTGCATTTTCAATTCACACTTTTCACTTTCGATTTTTGAAACCAACTTTCCATTAGACTCTATCAAATCTTGCATTTTATGTTGAAGATCTTGTTCTTTATTGTAAGAATCTTGAAAGGCTTTTTCAAAACTTTTTGAAAGTTTAATCTTATCTTCTTGATTTGAAAGTTGTATTTTATAACACTCAATATCTCTTGAAAGTGACGCATTTGTTTCTTTTAAGGCTTTGTTTTTCTCATTGCATTTTATGATTTGCACTTGTTGAGCGTTCAGTTGTTGGGACAACAATATAAGGTCGGGGTCTGGATCAAATGATGGTTCATGTTGTTCTACCTGATCATGTTTGTCATTCTCATTTGGATCATCAAATGAAACAACTGTGTCATCATCAAATATGACCACTGTGCTTATTTGTTCATCTGCCTGAGAGGATGAATATGATTCAGATGGAACAACTTGCGCCGTATCTGATTCAGAAGCAGAAGGTGAAGCAATTTCATGTATAAGGCATGCTTTAGGATCATGTACCTGAGACAAGCCATATGTGTCATACACAGGACCTGAATCATTAAACTGAAGTTCCTGCATGTTGGCCATAAGCATCACAGCTGCATTAGCTTTGAGATCTTCCATGTCATCATCATTGTTAGCATGTACCATGAAATTGTTCTCTTGCTCAGTGAAATTACCATCCTTTTCATCCTGAAGAGCCATAAGTAATGCCTGCTTGTGAAACTTACTACCCCGAGTTCTCGGTTGAGAACATGCAGTAGCAATATGACCTTTCTCATTACAGTTGTAACACCATACTGCATTCCCAGAATTGGAGTTCCTAGTTTCAACTGGTTCAGACCTTTGCTGAGAAGCCCCTGAGTTGTTCCTGAACCCTCCACTATTGGTATACCTTTGACCATTTCCATTGTTGTTGTACCTCTGACCATTCCCAAAATTTCCTGATGAGCTTCCTGAACCTGATCGACCATAGTTCCGATTTTGTATCTCAACTCTTCCATCAGTCACAACAGCTTGATTCCTTGTGTTTGAAGATGAACGTTGACGGTTGTTTGTTTTGTTGGAGAATTTGCTGAAAGCACGAGCAATAAGAGCAAGTCCCTGATTCAATGTGTTAAACTCTTCATCGTCATCTTCATTTGAGTTCGAGTAATACACATTATCACTGTTGTTGTATGGAACAAGTTGTGTTGAAGTATTCTGAGGAGATGAATCGTAGGAGACCATAGAAGATTGTGGATAACTGAAGTAGTTTTGCTCTTGAACATGTGCATGATTTGACATTTGTGGTGGAGCATAGTTAGATTGAGCTACGAGTGCCAATGAGTTTGGTGCTGGAGATGGTGAGTAACCTCCTCGAAGAGCTCTATCCTTTTTCCACTTCAGGTTCATGGTGTTTCAGAAAGTCATACAACAGACCATACGATGCATCATGAAGATTTTTTGTTTGTCGAACGAATGTCACATACTTATGCCAATCCAGACCAAGACTTTCAACAAATTTGGAGTTTACTGCAATCCTGGGTACTGTGATTTTGTGACGTTCCAAATCATTTACCACATTTGTGAAACGATGATAGTAGGATTCAAGTGACTCTCCTGGTTCAAATGTGATGTCTGTGTATTCCATATAGAGTTTTGATTCCATATCATCTTTGTTCAATTGAGTACCTTCCATTAAGAGATGAACATGTTCCCACATAGCTTTAGCCGTTTTCTGAGCATCGACACTTCGATAAATTGGATTAGGAATACATTGAAGTATGTAGGATATAGCATACTCATCAGCTTCACGATGTAGTTTATGTTCTTCAGTGAGTGAAGATTCTGGAAGAGGTCTATCACCAGGAGGACGTGGAGGATCAGCATTAGGATCACCAATTTCAAATCTTGTTGGCCACTCAAATGGTCCTTCAAGCATCACTTGCTTCAAGAATTTCCCATGAGGTTTCTTTAGTTCAAGGAATCGTAAGAATCGACTTGACCATTGAACATAGTTCCCAGGTGTAAGCATTGGAGGTGTTTCAAGTGATCCTGCCTCATGTCTGGATTGTTGAGTTGTAATAACTTCACACATCCTATCAAACCAGTGAGGTTGTTTTGAGGAAAACTGATTGTTATGTTGTGACATTTGATGTGGTTGTTGTTTAGGAATGATTTGATGTTGTTGCATCATTAGGTAATGATGTAGTGGATTAAACGGTTGTTGTTGTGAAGGTTGTTGATACGGTTGTTGCTGATAGTATTGTTGTTGCTGATACTACTGATGTTGCTGTTGCTGAGGATGAGGGAAGTAGTTATTAGGTGGTTGAGACATCTTTGAACACTTGTGTAGTAATGGATCTTTGTAGAAGATTGAAATGCACGTTCCTTTGATTAAGTCCAAAATCCCTGGGGTAAGTTGAATTCTTACGCGTAACTATAATCTTACGCGTAAACTTTTAGGTTAAGCGTAAAGAGTAGTTTAAGCGTAAACAAAGAGTTTATGCGTAAGTTTTCTCTTTACGCGTAAGCTTTGGCTTATGCGTAAGTTTAGACTTATGCGTAAGGTTTAAGCAACCAAACAAATCCTTCAAACTTATCCAAGCTTGAAAGATATCCGAAGTCGAAGTATTCCACTAACTTATCCAAGCTAGGGAAGTACTGAGTCACCGTAACACAAGGAGAAGACCTTTGATGAAAGTTAAGCGTAGAGTCTGAAACTTACGCGTAAGATAGACTTATGCGTAAAGCTTAGGCGTAGGATCTGTCTTCTGCGTAGGAATCACCACTTACGCGTAGAAATTGAACTTACACGTAGGTTTTAGGCGTAGACTTCCAAGTTACTCGTAAGAATAGGGTTTTGACCTTAGTTACTCGTAAGAAAAGGGTTTTGACCAAAAGTTACTCGTAGAAAGGACAAAAAGTACTATTTACAGCTTTATAATCGCACTATTCACTAAAGTTACGCGTAAACAGGTCAGAAACTTGAAAAATCTCAAATTTTTGAAGAAAAAATGCTTATATATAAGGTACTTTTGATCAAATAACTTCACCAATACTTAGGAAACACTAGCTATTGAAGATTATGCTACCAAAAACTAGTTTTCCAATATCAAAGAAGCTATAAAACCTTAAAACAACCTTAAAAATCACAACTTTATGCAAAAACTAAGCTTCAAATCACTATATCAACCTTGAAACTTGTCCAAGCTTCAAGATTTGAGTGAAAGAAACAAAGAAAAATGCAAAAAGATGAGAAATAAGCCCTTAAACCCCACGTTAACTTCAAGAACACCACTTCAATCTCTATTAGGCAAATGATACCACTTGTTAGGTACCCATTTATGTAAACACAAGTGTGATATTGAAAGAAATAAGATGAGAATGAAGGTTTGGTTGATTATAAGATTATGAAGAATAAAAGTGCAAGAGTTTCTTTAATGTATTCAAATAACCAACAAAATGAAAGGTTACATAAGCTTACTATTTATAAGGGGAGGAGTAGGGCAACACTCCCTTCCTCCCTCTTATCCCTTAACGTGGGCTTTCAAGGCCCATGGACTAGCTTACTTAAGCCTAGTAACATTAACATAGTGAAATAAATAACTAAGCAACCTATTACAAAATGTAATGACCGAGACTTGACTAACATACAAAAGTATGATCCCATCAAACATCCCTCATAAATGTTCTGACAGATTGCTAAGATCTGCGTAGGACTCATAAGTTTACCACTGGTGTCCTTAATGTTGAACAACCAGGGTAGAAGTAGCACGTGTTCCTATGAGATCTTTTTATGCATCTCGAGGCTCTAGACTCAATAAGTGCATTTGGTTTTCCTATGCGGAGATTAGGGAGAGGTCTCCTGCTTCAATATCAACCATCTCAAAGAGATGAGTCGATAGATTACACCGGTTCCCCGTGAGAATGAAACAAGTTCTTTTAAGAGAACTTGAGTGGCTGGAAGGTTTAGTGCAGTGCGTCACTGGGTCCATGACGTCTTGTCTTCAATACCAATGTCGCCTTAGCAACAATTAGTAGATTATGAATTGAACCCGGTTTCTGCCCTAAGGTTGAATAATTGGAGGGCTATTTCTTTTCACCCTTTCTCATTTCATTTCTTTTTAATTTTTCAACCCCTTTTTTCTCCATTCTCACATTTCTCCTTTTTTCATAATCATACCTACGGACATTCTAATACTATCTATTTGGTATTGTGCATGGGTAGATCCCTCCGACTCTGGCGGATCATAGGACGGTTTTCCTAACCTTAGCCACCTTATAACTTCATGACTATCCTATGTTGCCATTCACCAAATCATTGAAAATTCTCTCAATGTGTTTATGATTGGGAAATATATTTTGCAACCACATTGAGAGTTTTGTCATTTTCAAATGCTCCCCCTTAACATGTGCTCAAATGTATTGATTTGAAACTTAGCACATGTCGGGAAGAGTTGCACTTTCTGAATTGATCTACCTTAAGTGAACATGACCGGGCATTCGAGACACGCTTACATCACTAGTTAAACTAGCTTGAAGTTATTACCCGGCCCGATCAGATTCACCCAAGGTTTCTCGAAACGGTACATTCTACTCAGACTAGTCCTCTTCGAGACACGCTTACATCACTGGTTAAACCAGCTTGAAGTTATTACCCGTCCAGGACTAGTCCTTTTGATTTGGGACAATGGTGTTTCGTCAATTCATGAGTCAAGTCTGAGTCTCAATCTCGTAAGATGCAAGGATCCTTTTTCACAAATCATTTGCTTCCCCTCAATATGTGCATTGATATACCAAAAGAGTTTCAAAAGAGTTTAGCACATAGGGAAGAGCATATATTTGGGTTTGGGTTCAAAACATCACATTTTAATCAGTTTTTCATATTTAAATCACATCTTCTCCCCCAATCAAAAATTTTAAACCAATTGAGATTTGTGATCCCAAGTGATTTAAATAACTTTAAAGATTTTGGGAGAAAGATGTGGCATATTTTAAGAATGATTGATTTTGACACGACATTTAAGCTCCCCCTCATACCTTGAGGGAGTATGTTATGTGTTAGAGATGATGAGTTTATAAATGATTTTGAGTTTAGCGATAAACTCATGAAAAATTCATATACTAAAACATAACAATTGCACTTAATCCACTTGAAGTTATGCACAAAGATCATTTTTCAATGATATATAGTTTTTGAAATCGTTCTCCCCCTCAATCGATGACACATTTTAAAATTAACATTTTGCACAAAGTATTAATACTTATATCATCGATTGAGTGGTATATTTTGAAACAACTTTTCAGGTTTGTTTGATCTTCAAAAACCATGGTACCACCAAGTTTGGAGCAAATACTTTCCCGAAGAATCTTTGAAGGAAAAGTATTTGAGACGTAAAGAAGACTTCTCTTCTTTAACCAGAAATGATGCACTGAAGCGTACATCATATCGGAAAGGCACAAATATAAAGTAATTTATGCCTTTGTTTGGAACAACCGTCTTTTTGGCGACGAACTTTCCCCAATATAAGGACCGGGTTGCTATCTAAAGTAATAGCAAACCATATTCAAAGAGATTTTTGGGAAACGACATGTTTTAGAGAAAACATTATTAAGTGTAAGAAAAACTCATGTTCAAGCATATGTATGATTCCGTGCAATTATTGAATGGCATTTCTAGAATCGTACATACTATTGATTACACATTAGACATGTCGTGAGAAGAATATTTTGAGTTTTATGATTTTTCAGATTTTTATGGTTTTTGTAGGTTTTATATTTTTCTATTTTCTTTTAGAGATATACTATATACAAGGATATGTGAAACAATCCCTTTACTCCTTCTGATCTTCCTGAAGACTTGTGAGATCCTCAGGCGTGAGACTCTTCATACCAAGGCGAGGGAGGATGAATTGAAATCTTTCCCTAGGGAGTGCTTTGGTGAAAATGTCAGCCAGCTGGAACTCAGTCCTCACGAAGTAGAGTTCCACAATTCCATTCTCAACTTGCTCCCTGATGAAGTGATGGCGAATATCAATGTGCTTAGTCCTGGAGTGCTGGACGTTGTTGCAGCACAGAGCTATTGCACTTTTGTTGTCACAGTACATGGGAATCTTGTTGAGCACAAAATCATAGTCCGAAAGTTGAGATCTCATCCATAGAATTTGAGCACAACACGAGGACATGGCTATGTATTCAGCCTCAGTGGAGGAGATCGATGTACTCATTTGTTTCTTTGAGGACCAACTAACCAACTTATCTCCCAGAAACTGTGCACCCCCGGATGTGCTTCGACGAGTGTCTTGACACCCCGCATGATCAGCATCGGTGTCCTTGGGATACCATAGACCCAGATGGATTGTACCTTTAAGATATCGAAAAACCCTCTTGACTGCTTCTAAGTGCTTCTTAGTTGGTTTGGATTGATAACGTGCACATATGCAGACGGCAAAGAGAAGATCCGATCTGCTAGCAGTGAGGTACATTAAAGAGCCAATCATGCTCCGATACAAGGTTTGGTCGACCTGAGTCCCAACATCGTCTTTGTCAAGTTTTGATCTTTCAATCATGGGAGTATCAACAGAGTCACAAGATTCGAATCCAAATTTCTTCAAGATTTCATTTGCATATTTGGATTGATTGATGAATATGCCATTGGGATTTTGAGGGAAAATTGATCACACTCTTTAGGGTCGGAGGAGGCAAAAATGATGTCATCATCATAGATTTGTACATGAAGGTAGTTTTTGCCTGTTTTTCTGGTGAAGAGTGTAGGATCAACAACACCTTTGGTAAATCGGTTTGCAAGATGAAATATTGACAAAGTATCATACCATACCCTCGGAGCTTGCTTAAGTCCATAGAGCGCCTTCTTCAATTGATAAACAGGGTTAGGACGTTCAGGATCCACGAATCCTTCAGGTTGACTAACGTACGCCACCTCCTTCAGATCGCCATTTAAAAATGCTGTCTTAACGTCCATTTGATATACCAACATATTCTGGCTGGCAGCATTAGCAAGAAAAATTCTTATGGCTTCAATTCTGGCAACAGGAGCGAAGGATTCTTCAAAGTCAATTCCTTCTTCTTGGCGGTATCCTTTAGCAACAAGCCTCGCCTTGTTCTTCAATACATCTCCATGTTCATCAAGCTTTACTTTAAATATCCATTTGAGGGCAATGATCATTGCACAATCAGGAGGAGGTACCAACTCCCACACATCAAGGCAATCAAACTCATGGATCTCGTCAACCATAGCGGTGAACCATGATACTTTAGACATTACATCTTTAAAATCCTTTGGTTCGGCTTTGGAGAGGACTGAGTTGAAGAAGCACCATAAGGCATCAGTTGCCAGTTGTTTGCGTGTAGATACTGGACGAGACGGGTTTCCAATGATGTTGTCAATTGGATGATCATTGGTCCATTTCCTGAGATGCTCATGGGGTTGAGGATAGTGGATTGAAGTAGCCGTGTTGGATTCTTCTGAGACAGATGTATCATTAGAGGATTCTGGAGCAAAGACATTTACAAACGGCTCTTCATTAGGTGGGGCAAATAGATTAAGTTCAAAAGAATTATCAGCAGCTGCTACTCGTGGTACAGATGACGATTGAACATTAGATGTGGTTACTGAATGACTGGTAGTTGGGGCTTCTGGATCCCATGACAGAGATGTGGATGGCCCTTCATTAGGTTGTGGAGCAATTTCTGCACCCTGTTGTGGAATGATAGAAGCTTTAGGGGAAGCCCCATCATGAGGTTCAAAGTATTCATCAAACAATGGGTCAAATAGTTTCTTCCAATCACTTATAGGAGGCACAAAAGGAGTAGCAGGGGTGGGATTCTGTACAATCCCGGAGCTTATAGATCCAGGAGTCAAAAGATTGGGCACGGGTCCGAAACTTGTTTGTCCAGGAGCCGGTTGCTCAGTCAGCTCATCGAATGTAACGTGAATAGTTTCCATTATATCTCTGGTACGTTTTTTGTAGATTTGGTACCCCTTACGTTCTGGAGCATACCCAATGAAGAAACCAATGTCGGCCTTGGCCTTGAGTTTCGCAAGATCTTCACTGTAATTAGTTGGGTAGCACAAAGCACCAAATACTCGAAGAAACGAAAGGTATGGCTTTCTAACATGAACCAGTTCATATGGAGTCTTGCAGTGGAGAGGGTGTATCAGAGATCGGTTCTGTGTGTAACAAGCAGTTGCAATGGCTTCGGTCCAAAGGAACATTGGAGCTTTGGAGAAGATGAGCATAGTCCTAGCAGCTTCAACTAAGGTGCGGTTACGTCTTTCAACAACTCCATTTTGTTGAGGAGTATGTGGAATGCTCTTTTGATGACTAATGCCGACACGTTCATAAAATTGAGCAAGTTGTTTGTTCACAAACTCCGTTCCATTGTCAGTGCGAATAAACCTAACTGTCTTGTTCAGTCGGACTTGCAATTGCCTGATGAGTTTGATGATGATCCCCGAAGTTTCATCCTTTGACCTTAAAAAACTTTACCCATGTGAAGCGAGAGTAATCATCAACAATGACCAACACATATTTCTTGCCGTTGATACTTTGAACCCTCATTGATCCACAGAGGTCCATGTGAAGAGTATGTAGGACTTCCATGATGGAATTGACAATTTTGGGTTTATGGGTGTGCTTTTTGCTCTTGCCCATTTGACATGCGGAGCATAGATGATCCTTATCATATTTCAATCTGGGCAAACCCCGAACAAGATCCTTACGTGTGAGTTCATTGATGGTACCGAAGTTCAAATGGTTTAAATGACGATGCCACAACCATGATTTGTTCTTTGAGGCTTTTGAGAGCAAGCAAATTGGAGAGGACCGCAACATGTCTTCAATCGATATGGTGTAAAGATTTGTGCCCCGACTTCCTTTGAGAAGATCTACACCATCTAATGCTCTAACAAAACATGTGTGTTTTCTGAAGGCAACTTCAAGATCAGAGTCACAGAATTGACCAACAGAAAATAGATTATGTCCAAGTCCCTCTACGTAGTATACTCTGGATATCACACTGTCTCCAAAGACATAATCACCATAACCCATTATTGCTCCAAAATGGTCTTTCCCGAATCTGACCGTACCAATAAACTTTTCCACGAAATTCATGAGCCGCGAGCGATCTCCAGTCATATGTTTTGAGCAGCCTGGGTCCGTTTGGTTAGCACACACAAACATTGGATTATCATATGTCACAGAGATACTGCTTGAATTATTACAGTTTGATGCACTAGACTTAGGATTGGTACTAATTGCTTCTACTGGGGGCATTCTACCCGTAGGTCTCCATTTCTTAATTTGCACTACTTTGAAATTAGTGATCCTAGTCAGTGGGCACATATCTCCTAGGGTGAATCTCCTTCCTGTAGGCCTCCATTGATAACCAATATTAGTGAAGACCTTTCCTGTTTTGGTCCATACTTTCCTAACTTGCTTAGTGCTCAAACCATCCATAACCGAAGAACACATAGATGATTTTAAGAAGGACACAACACAAGCATCATGATTACCAAAAAATAAACATTCGTTACAAGGCTTACAAATAGCACCAGAATTAGAATTAATTACATCATTGTTAACACGTATGTTTGATTCAACTCGATTCTTTTTGACAAGCATAACTTTATTGTTCCTAGATGATTCTTTTACTTCCTTCATAAGTGCACTCTTAGCCGGCAAAGTGCTATCATTCTTTGTATTGCACCTAGGTTGTGACTTGCTAGCTTTAGATACACCATTTACTCATGTAGAAGCAATGATGGGAACATTAGAATGCTTAGTTTCTACTTGTTTACCGGTAAACATGGTGGTGGATTGTGTCATGGTTTGGGGATAATCAAATGTAACATGTTTGTTGCCAATGTTAGAGTGCGATGCAAATGACCTATCCGCCTTGTTATCATTCTTGGGGCATGTTCCTATGGCGTATTCTAATAATTCCTGAGCTCTATTAGTGAGGAAGCATGAACCCGAAATGACGTCATCCAGTGTATTAGGTATCCTACCATCTTCAATTGTTTCTCAAAGTATGACAAGGCAATCCTTAAGATACCTAAGATAGTTGCTATGAACTAGCTTATTGTTCCTAAGGGGAAGAGAGACATTCAAGGCATCGCTCGCAAATTTCTTACAAGCATGAACATTGGAAATAGTATGGTCACAAGAGACAACGGGCATTTTACCTTTCACCATGGTCTTTAGATTCTCAATTTCGTTCAACAAAGAAGTGACTCTTTCATTGTTTTGGTTACGTGTTATTTTAATAGAATCAAATAGCTCTTTGTAACGTTGTTTAGCATTTGACATCTCAGCACGAAGCCACTCATTTTCATGTTGTACACCGTTAATTATGTTTTGTTTCTGAAAGTTTTGAGAATCTAGCGACATTAGGTGACTGGTATTAGAAACATTGCCCATGTTAGACTTTAATTGTGCAATTTGGGCCCTCAATTTCCGAATCGTGTTTGAGTGAGCTTGAATTACTTCATCCTTTTTGGACAATTCAAAACATGTATCAAAATCATGAGCATCCGAAGATGTCTTGGCATTTGAGAGTTTTATGCTTTCTTCTAGATGTTGATATTGTAGTTGTAAGTTAAGATTATGAACTTCTAGTTTTGAGAAATGCCTGACCATGTTATCATGGTCGTCATTTTGAATTTTGGTATGTAATCTCAAATCCTCCCCCTCAAGCTCAATCACACGATTCTGAAATACATTCATGAAATTGTTTAGCAGATAAGACAGAATTGGTGGCAGTGTAGAACACATCTTGAGCAATTCAATTAGCAATCAAGTTTTCATTCATGATGAGAATGTTTTTCCTGTCAATTTCACTATATTTGAGATCAATTGCCAATTGTTTACCCTCATTTTCGACATCTTTGAAAACCTTTTTCATATTAGTGACATCATCATTTATTGTAGTCTTAAGGCCTTCAAAGTGTTCTTTAAGAAGTTTGAAAAATGGCATGACTTCTGTTAGGTAACACCGTTTTGTTTGTTCAAATCCCCTTTCCCCTTCAGTAATCCCAGTTGGTGTAATTCTCTTTTTACAGGTTTTGTCAAAGTCATTAAACAGTTGACCTAGTACGTATAGTCCAATAAGAGTATTACACTGTGTGGCAAGAGTAAATGGTACAAGGTGCATGGGCGTGGTTAGCGGATAAATGGTTGGATCAGCAATCCTAAAAACAGTTCAGGTGTTACCCACAAGTCTTTCAGCTTGCATTTTCTCCATGTCAATATTCCAAAAAGTTTTTTCAGGGAGTGATCAAAGTTAACATGTTTTTATAAGCGTTATTAGTGTTTTTGTGTATGTTATTTGGTTGTTTTTATATGCTTTTGCCACTAAATCGTATCAAAGTATGTTTTTGTAGCATATGTAGCCAAATGCAGGAAAATGAATAAAAATTAAAGAAAATGAAGTAATACGCGTTTACACGAAGATTCCCGAGCTAAAAAGTCCAATCTGTGAAGTAATTCATATGAGAACCTAAGTTTTGTCATCTCAAAGTTCCAACTTCAGAAGTTAATCAAGTTTGGATAGTGCATAAAGAACGACACAAGGAAAAGTCAAAGTCCAAAACAGCCAGGATCTAACATCCGATCGGTTGGAGTTCATCCGATTGGATTGCCATTATGACCATTTCCATCCGATCGGTATCAACCCGCAACCGATCGGATGGCCACTTCTGCATGTTTTTGCCAACTTTTGTGCACGAATCTTGGTCTTTTGTCCCATGGTTCTAGGCCATTCTTAGTGGCTTACTGTCCAAGTTCAAGCATTTAAGTCCCTATTCATTACTAAGAGTGTTGAACAAGCCTATAAGGACCTCAAAAGTGCATAATTCAAGACACCATTTAAGATACCATTTACTCTTATTACTACACACAATTATTATCATCTTCTAGCTCTCTAAGGAGAAAAATTCGTGCAGAAAGAACCAGGAACTTTGGAGGACCAAGGAAGCAACAATTGGAGTCCGAAAATCTCAAGAAATCATCACCAACACTTAGGTTATCAATACCTTGTCATTTGTTATCAATTTCAAAGCATTGTAAGACTTATAACCATGGATTCTAATGTTAAATATTCTGAGTTTATTTGCATGTTTGCTATGAGTGGCTAGTAATCTTTTTACACTTGTTTTGATGATGTTTTATACTTAGTGATAGTTATGATTGTGATAAGATATTTTAATTCAATTTCAAGTCAATCCTAAGAACCAATTGTACCTTAAGTTTCATCGTGACATTTTCTTAGTCAAGGTTAACTAATTGATAATAGTTTCAAGGGTCGAAAGATTTGTTATTACTCAACTAGTTATAATCATTTGTCTATGAATGATTGTTTTTCACCATAATTATTCTTGACTAAACAAAGAAACAAGAAGTATGATTGTAATGAGAATGCTTTTATAACATCAAATCGGATTGTTTGTAAACCTTTAGTTGGACGAAAGTTTAAATATTTATAAACAATTGTGACCTTTTTGTCTATGAATAGGTTACCTTTTGTATTGACCATTTCCTAAGAGTATTTGATTTATAATAAGAGTTTGTCTTGTGTTTAAGATATTCACCATACCTTATGAACCTTGGATAGATCTTGAATTGATTGGTTTACACCTAAAGCTTGTTTTTATGAACTAAAATCTTGACGAAGGTTTAACTTGTAGAAACAATAGATTAGATCACCATCTAATTATCTCAACCAACATGTTATCAAAATTTATCACAATCATGTGTGTCATTAAGTAGAAAACTAGTCTAAACAAGTGTAGTTTTTAAATTATTGATGATCAACCCGCTATGTAACCAACTCGTTGGATGATCAAATCGCTAGTCTGACACTTCACTATCAACCCAACTCGCTATTCCCAACTCGCTGCTAGTATCAACTCGCCAATAGTCAACCCACTGGTAATCAACACGCTAACAGTAAACTCGCTAATAAACAACTCGCTGGATATCAACTCGCTAATAATCAACTCGCTAATGATCAACTCGCCAGATCCACAAAACTCCAAAATCTGACAACTCGCTAGTAATGAGACAAAAATGTCACTTTCGTAGCGATTTTTCCGTATGTCCCAAAATAGCAAACCTCCAAAACGCTAACGTCAACTTGCTAGTACGATCCTGTCAACTCTCTACTTCGAAACATCAACTCGCTGGTAAGAATAACTCCAAAAATCACACTTTTTACCACGCAAATGAGGAATTCAACAGCTCCAAATGTAAACCTATGAACTAATAGCTCATCTAAACAAGAAAGTACAAGAAACAAGTCAATCCAAACGAAAACAAGATCAAACTCGTGTGAACTCAAAAAATCCATTCGAACCAAACACAAACCACAAAACCAAGCAACAAATCTGAATATCCAAGCCCCCTAGGATGAAACCTTGGCTCTTGATACCAATTGTAGGATACTCATGATGATTAACATGTATGGTTTAGTGTTTAAATGGATCGAATATGAAGAAAATAAGTTAGAAGTTAGAGAGAGAAAGAGTAGAGAGTTGGGAGCCTTTTATTGAGAGAAACTAGTGAATATTAGATTGAAGTGATGAAAGGTCCAACCCCTTCCAAGCTAGGGAAGGGGTATTTATACTTACAACCAAACGCCCTCTGAAAAGGGCTATGGTGCGAGCTGACAGTGGGTGAAGACCCGACCTGACTCCACAAATACTAACTAATTCTAAACTACGTTTAAACTAATATGATAGATACTACGAGCTACAATATGCTAAGTTACACTTGGGGTGACCGAATCTTCTTACGAATAATCGTATTCCTAACATCTTCTTTAGTAGGCACATAAGTGAACATTGGAGGTTTCTCTTTTAGCACAGTTGGTGGAACAATAGAAATTGGTTCTTCAATCACTGTTTCCAATTTATCCAACCTCTGAGCCTCCATGAAACTTGCAATCTCATCCTCCTCTTGTCTTTTCTTTAGCATTGCAGTTTCATCTTCTACTAATTTCTTAGCCAATTCAGCATCATGATCTATCTGAGCTTGTTCTTTCTTTGAAATCTTCTTAGACTGTGGCTCAGATGATTCATCAACAATGTGAACTTTTCCTTTTTCAATTCTTATTCTTTGAAATTCAGTATTAGCAACATCCACTACATCAGTATCTGTTTCCACTGTGCCTTTATGAGTTTGAACTGCTTCAGCAAAAATTTCTTTAGTTCCCACTACTTCTTCTTGAACATCATCAACATCATCAAGTTCAGCAAATTCTTGTTCAAAGTTAAGTCTCCTCCCCTTAACGGTAGCATCAGTTTTAATCCTCCCCTGTTTGGAAGAATCTCACAAATCTGTACTAAACTCTTCTGAAATAGATCTTGGATTCTTTAACAACTGAACTTCATCCTGTAAGATCTTAAACTCTGCTTTCAAGGTATCAATCTCTGTGGCATGTTGTTGCTTGGTCTTTGCCAGATCTTTCTCCAGAGCTGCTACCTGTGAGACTAGTTTGGTACAAAGTTCCATCAAATCATTATGTTGCACACTGCCCTCAACACTTCCAACTGTATGACCTGTTGGGATAGGTGAATCATAGGGCATTGATTCAGGCTCTTCTCTAGTTGGACTAGAGTGAAGCCTAGAACCACCACTGCTTGTTCCTAAGCCAAAAGGCTCAAGATCAGACAATGTTGTCATGGGAGGAGTTGGCTGTTTATGCCTCCTCTCATATGTGTGAGTAATTGCAGGGGTATGTTGTTTAGATGGAACAATAATAGAGGGTGTGTGATGGGATACAACTGGGATTGTTGCATCTTCACCCTGTACCTGTGAATTTTTTTAAAAGCATCTCAGGAAAAAGTGGTTTAACCTCCCCATTCCAAAGTTCTGAAGCCTTACTCATATTTTGAAAAACTTTTGGCTTAAGACAAGGGGTTTTATAAACTCTTTTGTGGACTTGCAGTGGAAATTCATTTAACACTGCTTGCACAAACCTTGGATACATCAAAAATTTATATGAACTCTTTACATTTTCCTTCATGTTATTAAAAATAAACTTTGAAAAATTGAAAGTCCTATCAGTGGCTAAGCAAACTAAAGGGTAAGCCATAGTTGATGCAAATTGCTCATAAGATGTTTTCTTAGGACTTAGGCAATGTAAGAGAGTATGTATCAAAAATCTCCAATGGGGACAAAAACATCCTTTTCTTAAAGTAACTTTTTGATCAGATGTATCATACCCCATGGAAGCAATATTTTTGAAAATATCTGAATTGGGTAATGTGAGGATACCATTGAGATCATCCAATTGGATAACTCTCCTCAAGGATGACTCAGTACCATCAATAGTTACCCCATCCACTGTGGCTCTTAGAGCTTCCACAGATTCTTGTGTGTTTTCATGTTCAATAGTTATGGACTCCACAGTGTTCCAGAACTGCTTGATATGAGAAACAAATATTGTGGGATTAACAGTTAAAGCATACCTTATATGGGTTGTATTGAGAAAATCCACAATCTGATGAAAAACTGGACAACTCTTGTCATTTTACTTTTGTAAATAGGCCACTTGGTTGTGCTCATCTCCAAAGTTGAGAATCGCCATAATTTTGTGATTTAGTGATAAAAGTATTAGTAATCGACAATTAGAATCAAGTCGTGTGATGATTAATATATACTAATAGGGTTTGGAGAATAAAACGGAATATGAATTATCTTAAGAAATAATTTATCTTTAGAAAAAGAAAAAATTAAAATTGGTAAGTGGATAATTCACAAAAAAGTTACCCAATTAATATGGAAACATGGTTATTTTACAACGGCTAGTTAAAAATTAGATTACTGACACATCAGTTGTCACGGCTAGTTCACCAGTGGTAAAAATTACTCTTGCAGTGGTAACTGTGAACTAGCAGTGGTAAATTTTCACAAAATTACAAAGAGCAGTGGTAAGTGAAACAAGTATAATTAGCTGCTCTAATCATAGTTTTTAGCAAACTATCAGCTATCAACGGATTTGATATGTTTTTACCATGAGCCATTTGCTATGGACTAGCCAACTCTTCATCACTTGGAATATGGTGAGTTGATGACCATATAGTTTTTGGTAAACTATCAACCATGAATGGATTTGTTATGTCTTTACCAGTAGCCATTTGCTTTGGACTAGTTGATTCTTCTGTTGATTAGACAGGGTGAATCAATAACCATTTGGTGTGTGCCTTAGATACACACCTTGTAACTCCAATCACTCAATCAGTATTGGTTTGTATTCTATATAAGAAGGAAGCACCAAACATAACCAATATAATTGAACCCAAGGTAACTTTTTGACCAAGTTACTATTCAATAAAATATCTCTTCAAATTCAACCCGATAATATCCAAATTTACTCCTCCAACCTACCAAAATAGATAAGAGTAAATTACCTTCATTAATTATCCCTCGGCCTTGACTTTACTTATAAAAGGGGGCTCAAAACACATAAATCTTTATCAAACAAATCATCAACACCACAAACCCTAATCAGCATCATGAGTTGGTTTCCAATAGTCTACATATCATCTGATGATGAAATCAGTTATTGTTCTGATTATGAAGAACTCTCTTCTGGATGGAGTGGATAATTTCACCCAAGTGCTGCAACAACTACATCATCAAATATGAGATCAAACAAGAAGATCTCAGCTGCACCTGCTCCATCTCTTGAATTTTATTTAAGCTCTTCTTCAGATGGTGATGATCCTACCTACACCTTATCCAAGGAACTTCCAAAAGCCCTCACTACTGCCCTGGAGTCTGCCATAAACAACATGAAGTGGCCTGCACCTTCAAAGCCTACAAAACAGCTGAAGCCACCACCACAAGTACTTGGGCTTGCTTGTCCACGAAAGCAACTTTCTTTTTTTGAAAAGAGAAAGAAAGCTTCTAAGGACAAGCATGACTATGAGGGAAAAGGAAAGAAGCCTATGGAGTAGTTTGTCTGAAGATCTTAGGTGTTAGGTTGTTTGATTTTGTGTTTTGTCATGTTGTTTAAGCTTATCTCCTTGTTGAATGTACTATGTATCTTTATCTTTGAATGAATGAAATTACTTTAAGCTTTACCTTTTACCACTGAGAGAGTACATCTTTCCACTGTTTGTACCATGGTTTCCACTGTGCTTGAAATCTTCTGCATATAAGTTAGTAGAAAACCATACAAACATATACAAACAATAATAGCACTTTAAAAACTATCCTGCAACACTATAGACCATTAGACATCAAAGTTTTATGGGTTCAAAATTCCAATACCTGTTACCAAGTACTTAAATCTGCCCACATCAAGCCCTTTTGTTAATAAATCAACATAATTGTCATCAGTGTGAATTTTGACAACATTAATTAGCATTTTCTCAAAACAATCTCTAATAAAATGATGTCTAATTTCAATATGTTTAGTTTTAGTGTGTTGAACAGGATTTTTAATAATGCAAATGGTACTACTATTGTCTATATATATAATGGTGTTCATGAAATTGTACCCATAATCCAATAATTGATTTTGAAGCCATAAGATCTGAGCACAACAGCTAGCAGCAGCCACATATTCTGCTTCAGTAGTTGAAGTAGCCACCATAGTCTGTTTCTTGCACTGCCATGACACCAATCTACATCCAAGAAATTGACATCCTCCTGTAGTTGACCTTCTATCCAAACTTGCACCAGCATAATCACTATCTGAGTATGTAATCAACTCCATAGGGGATTCTCTTGGATACCACAATCCTAGATTAGGATAAGTCTTCAAATACCTGAAAATATTCTCTACTGCAGTCATATGAGATGTCTTTGGAGTGACTTGAAATCTTGCAAAAGCACACACAGCAAACATAATATCTGGTCTTGATGAAGTGAGATACATCAAAGACCCAATCATAGATCTATAAGTGTGTACATCAACATCTGCTCCACTAGCATTCTTCAACAATAGATGAGTAGTCTTATCAGCAGGGGTATTTGAAGGTTTAGCATCAGAAAAGTGAAACTTTCTAATGATCTCAGTCACATACTTGTCTTGACTGATAAAGATGCCTTATTTGCTTTGTTGAACATGCAGTCCCAAAAAGAAAGTAAGTTCTCCCATAGAACTCATTTGGAACTCATCTTTCATCAACTTTTCAAACTCTTTGCACATCACTTGTCTTGTAGATCCAAAAATGATATCATCAACATACACTTGAACTAGTAGAATATCACCCTTTTCTTTCTTGATGAACAGAGTTTGATCAATCTTACCTCTATGAAACCCATTGTCCAAAAGATAAGTAGCTAAGGTTTCATACCACTACCTTGGTGCTTGATGTAAGCCATAAAGAGCCTTAACCACTTTATACACTTTATTAGGGTGTTGAGGATCTTCAAAGCCTGGAGGTTGAGAGACATATACCTCCTCATCAATCTTTCCATACAGGAAAGCACTCTTGACATCCATTTGATAGACAGTAAAGCCCATAAATGTTGCATAGGCTAAAAACAATCTAATAGCCTCAATTCTTGAAACAGGAGCAAAAACTTCTTCATAGTCAATACCCTCCTCCTGAGTGTATCCTTGAGCAACCAATCTAGCTTTGTTCCTGACAACTATACCTCTTTCATCTTTCTTGTTTCTGAAAACCCACTTTGTACCAATCACCTTCATTCCATTAGGCTAATCACAAAGAACCCAAACCTTCTGAAGTTTGAACTGCAACAACTCTTCTTGCATAGCTTCAACCCAGCTTGATTCTCCTAAAGCCATAGAAACATTTTTAGGCTCCATTTGTGATAGAAAACAGAAAAATAAACATTCATTCTTGTTTGAGTGCTTCTTGGACTCATAAACTTCACTAATGAACCCATGAATATCTGTCATCTTAGTCTGCCTTCTAGTCTTAACACCTGATTGTAGCTCACCAATAACATTCTCAATTGGATGCACTTTGTGAACTGTAGTTTGTGTTGTGTTAGGAATATCATAAGATGTAGGCATGTTTGTGATTTCAACATCATCATATGGTGTTTCCTGAGTTGTATTTTCCACACTTGGACCATCAGTGGAAACTGCTTGTGTTGCAGTGGAAATAGGATTACCACTGCTTTCAGGAATTTCTTTATTCAGGACATCAAAATTCACAACATTAACATCACCTTGCTTTTCAGAATTCTTTGTAGGTTGTGATTCTCCATTATCAACAAAATCCCAAATTGGCATAACAATTTGATCTTTATCATATTCATCATCTCTGCAAGGTTCATCTTCATCAATGAATTCTTCTGAGCCCTCTAGAACATTGTCTCTTGATTCTGAGGTTATAGGAACATAATTCATTGTATTAGATAAAGTCTCAAGATCAAATAGCCATTCTGATCCTGAACCTGCTATGTTAGCTTTATTTTCAAGGAACTGAACATGCAAATTCTCTTCAATCTTCTTTGTTCTTAAGTTATAGACTCTAAAAGCCTTACTAACCATAGAATAACCAACAAAGAAGCCTTCATCGGACTTTTCTTCAAACTTTTCCAGATAATCAATGGTATTAAGAATTGTGACATGACATCCAAATGGACTCATAAAATCCAAGATTGGGGGTCTTCCTCTGAATAGCTCATAAGGAGTCTTGTTCTTTGTCTTCACAACTAAAACCCTGTTTTGAATGTATCAAGCAGTGTTAACTGCTTCAGCCCAAAAAGTCACTGGCAGCTTGGAATCAGCTAACATGGTTCTAGCAGCCTCAATTAGTGTTCTATTTCTTCTTTCAGCAACACCATTTTGCTGAGGTGTTATAGCAACACTAAATTCTCTTTTAATACCTTTGTCTCTGCAGAAATCATCCATAAGTCTATTCTTGAATCTGTCCCAATGTCACATCTGATGATCTTTATCTTCTTATCAGCTTGATTTTCAACTTCAGTGATGAAAGTCTTGAGAATTCCAGTGGTTTCATCCTTGGTACTTAAGAAGAAAACCCATGTAAATCAACTAAAATCATCAGTCACAACAAGACAATACTTCTTCAAATTTATGCTGCTCACAAAAGTAGGACCAAACAAGTCCATATGCAGTAAATGAAGTGGTTGATCAATAGAGTTGTAAGCCTTGGTCTTGCATGTAGCTCTATGTTGCTTGCCCTTAAGACAGGCAACACATGTTTGGTCATTCTCAAATCTTTTCTCTGGTAAACCTCTGACTAGACCATCTTTCACAATCTTGTTGATGGTTTTGAAGTTAATATGACTAAGTCTTTTGTGCCAAAGCATGGATTCATCCAAAGTGGCTTTTGCAATTAAGCAAGTATCACCTGTGTTAGCCACTATCTTCTTCATATCAATGCTATATAAATTGCCTTTTCTAGGGATTTTAAGTAAAATATCACTTTCATCAGGTAGCTTATAATCCTTAGATAAGACATAGCAATCATCTTCTAAGAATAGAACTCTATGCTTATTGTCACACATCTGTGACACACTGAAAAGATTATACTTGAGCTCTTTAACATAGTATACATTCTCAAAATCCAAATTTCCAGCTTTAATAGTTCCCTTGCCAGAAACTTTGCCACCAATTCCTCCTCCAAAGCTGACAAACTGCCCATCAAATGGTCTGAAATTTGAAAGATAGGCCTTGTTGCCAGTCATGTGCCTAGAACATCCACTGTCTGAATAACCTTGATCTTCTTTAGGCTTTGAATGTCCTTGCACATATAATCTACAAACGAATTAGTTCCTCTTGGAGACCCAAGCCACAAATGACTTTGATCTGCCTCGTGTATCAATATAATTATATCTGTCAAAAGTCATTGATACACCATTGGGATTGGATGAAGTGCTTATGCCTTTAGGTTTCCATTCCCAACGTGCTGAAACCTTCACAGCATTTCCCCCATTTACCCTTTTGTTGTTCACAGAACCATCAGTGGAAACTTTTGACCTTGCAGTGGTAACTGCTGACTTAGCAGTGGCAACTGCTGGTTTTGAAATTTTAGGTATCCACTTGTGGTTATTGTAAACTTTCTTTTCAAAATAGGTCTTTTTCCCTGTTTGTGCATATTTGTCGAAAGATGAAAATTGTGTTGCACTCTTAACAGGGCACTTAGGGTAAACTTTGTTAGTATTTCTGGCAGTGGTAACTGCTTGTTTTGTAGTGGAAAGTGATTTGATGCTAGAATTTAACAAAACAGACCTGGGAATCAGTTTACTTTGTGGATTTGGGTGAGTAAAGTTATTATCATTATTTCCATTCACCCTGGTATTCCCAAACACTTCCCTTCTACCCATGTGATAGTTACAATTATAATGAAGATGTTCAAAACTACCACATATGTAACAAGGTTTGTTGTTAAACTCAAAGTCACTACCAAATTGTCTAGTTTTAACATGATTCCAACTCCTTTTGTTGCCTCTAGGAGTGGTTTACCTGTTTCTATACATCTCAGCATATCTAGTAGTGGGCCTAGTGTAATTAGCTTGTGTCCTAGGCTTCTCTTTGACAACTTCAGGAATACTCTTTTTAACATCCACTTTAACACTCTTAGGAACACTAGTTTTAGACTCAACTGTCATATGTTCATCTTTAAGAGATGAGTCACCAGCATTATCAAATGTGTCAACCTCAACCTGAACCCTCTCAATAGCAACTTCTTTTTCAAATTTTGGGCCATAGGTCATGGTTGGTTCCTGAAACTCTTCTAACCCAGTGTGTGCTAAGTCAATACCAGGAGGTAATGGAACACCTCTTAGAGGTGGTGGAACAGATTTATATCATACTCCTGATTTGGCTTTATTAACAACTTGGGCCTCCCATATTTTATCAATTGCATCTGAGGCATAAGCTAATGTGTCTACAGTAATTTTAACATTATCATTAGCCTTTTTGACCTTTTCCAACTCTTCTCTAAGTACTTCATTCACAACTATCTGATAATCCAAGTCTCTTTTTAAAACAGCAATATCATCATTGAACTTAGATTCATTGGCTCTATAATGCTCTAACTGAGATTCTAAAACAACAAGACCTCTTTTATGATTTGCTAGATTATAATTAGTTTGATTCAACTCTAGCAATTGTTCATCATATTGTACTGTAAGAGTCTCAAAGTCTTTTAAAGCCTTACAAGTTTTAGAACAACCATTATTGATTTGTACCTCAGAGTCAGAAAATGCCATAAGTGCAAGCTCTGTAGCCATCATTGCAGACTCTGATTCTGCTTCTTCATCCTCAGCAATATAACTCCAGTCATAGCTCACTCCATCAATGGCCAAAAGCACCTTTGGTTCTTCTGCTGCAGGCTCTTTCTTCTTGTCCTGCTTGTACCAAGTTGACCTAGTATTAGGTTTCTTTGGTTTCCTACATTCCATGGAAAAATGCCCCATCTTGTGACAGTTGTAGCACTCCACCTTCTTCTTGTCAAAACCTACAGTCTCATTGCCATTAATGATGATCTTTCTTCCAGTCTTCTTCCAAAATTTCTTTGCCTTTAAGCTTAGCAAAGCAACTTGCCATTTGATGTCCATCTCTTCCATGTCATCATCATCAATTTGATCCAAGTCTTCATGTGTCAGAATTGAACCATTCATTTGACTTGAAAGAAAGGCATAAAAAGTAGAATCACTAAGACCAGCAATCCTTCTTTTTGAACTAGTAGTGGTAACACTTCCACTGCCAGTGGAAACAACAATGTGTGAATCATCATCTTCTTCATCACTATCAACATCTGAATCATCACATACTGATGATGATATAAGAGCTAAGTTCCCTGTTCCTGAACTTAGTTTCCCAGCCTTCTTCAACCTCTGTTCAATAACTTTAAAGTTATTGTACAAATCATTCAGCTTCATAGTCTCCAATTATGGCTTGTCTTCCCACACAACAACATTTGTACCAAACTCAGAGGGTAAACTTCTTAAGAACATTAAATTGAGGTCTTCCCTTTCTACCTCAATGCCAAATACTGTGAGCTAAGTAACAATCTTTTGAAGCCTTGTGAAGATGCTGTCAATAGATTCATTACTTGTTGAACCAAAGTTTTCATAAGTCTATTTCAACAAGGTCTTCTGTGTCTTCTTGGTGGAATCATTAACACCAAAAACATTGCAAATTTCCTCAAACAAGGTCTGAGCAGTCTTGTACTTGCTGAATGCTAGAACTTGATCTCTGGGCCGAGTCATCAACAGCAAACCTCTGGCCTTCAGATCATTCTTCATCTGAAGTCTTTCATCATTAGTGACTAGTCCAGTGTTGATCTTTTGTACTACCTTTCCATCAATTTTATGTAGGGTAGTACTAGGTTTGAAGAAATTTCCAAACATAATGATCTCCCAGAGTGTATAGTCTTGCACAATAAAGAATTGTTCGATCATTAGCCTCCACATCTCTTAGTCATTCAACTTAAGCTTGGGAATCTTAGCAGCAACGTTGGATTGACTAGTTTCTGTCTCCATTCAATCTTCTGAGTGAACTTCGGATCTTCTAAATCAAAGTATCAAAGTCTGGCTCTGATACCACTTGATGGATCTAATACACCTTGATATGTGTTAGAATGATACTTTGAGTTATATAACTAAGTATACGGAATCTACTTAGTAATACTTAGAAGTTTCTTTGTAATGTAGAACAGTTGTATATGAATAAGAACGATGAATGAAACAAACTGTTAGCTCCAATATTATTAACAATAATAATACGAGTGATCATAGTATCACTAGGTTTACAACTTGAAGCTCTATGAACGTATGAGAGTTATATATCTAACCCTAGACCTAGGACCTCCTTTTATAGCACAAGGAGTCCTCTTCTACAAGATACGTATCATGATAATAGAATAAGATATACACAAGATCTATTCTATATTTATCTATACAAGTTTCCTAATAGTTATCCTAACAGCAGTGGTAATAATATGTACTAGCAGTGGTAATGTGTTTCCACTGCTAGTGCATTCTTCAGTAGTTGTAATCTCCATACTAGCCGTGGTAACTAATAGTATAATTCCGAACAGAATCTTTGCTTTAGAAGTTGGTACATATCAAGGAACATCAAAAATAAAAGCAAAAATAAAAAAAATGAAAAGTAAAAAGTTGATATGTATGTGGTTTTGGAGCTACCCGATAAGCTTCCATTGATGTTGAAAATGAAAAAAATTATAAAATGAAATAAAAAATGAAAAGTGAAAGTTTAAATGAATAAGAGCTTAAGTGTTATAATAGTTGTTGGCGCGTGAGGTGCATGTGGATAATTCTGAATTAGTCACATGAGGTGCACGTGTAGTACTCCACAACTTATCTATGAGATTGAAGGTATCCTAATTCTTTGATGTGGACCGAATTTCTAAAGCAGTGGTTCTTGAGAGAAAATGAAAAACTACTAAGCGTTTAAACTTGGTATCTCTATTGGATTAAAAGTTATTTAAACGAGAAAATATGAAAAAATTCATTTCTCAACAAAAGTAAAAAATCTAGATACATTAAGAAGCTGGGAGCAAGAGGTTTTCACAAGTAACTTTTATGAGTAGTGTTAGCAATTAACTTGTAGATTAGTTGTGATCTTGTTTGTAAGCTTATTTTGGGGACTTGTGAAAAATCAAGGATGACGATTTTTATCCGTATGGTCATTTCTCTATGAGAAGTGTTTCTACTCTATGACCCTAAAAATTATTGCAACATAATGAAAGTTCAACAAACCGTCACAAGAATAAAGTGAGAAAAGTCAAAAAATAGTAATAATAAGTAGTGTAAAGGAATAAATTTTGGAAAATGGGGCGTTTTTGGGATTAAATGATTTTGTAACTTCTTTTGAACCTCCTTGCTACTTTACAACGTTAGTAGAAAGAGTTATAAAATTATTTACCCCAAAAGCGTGAATTGATCACACTGCGTGAGGGCACGACAATACTTTAGTCTGGGGGATTTTGGTGAGTGCTTATTCACTCATCTTTTCTTTACCAAATTATGACTAAATAATCCAAAAACTAACCTGTAGAACCGTAGAGGGGGGGGGGGTGAATACGGTTTCTTTAGCTTTTTAAATGTTTAAAAACTTTAAGTCACAAAGAAAACCAAGTGGTTGAATAATCAATCCAAACAACCACTTACACAACCAAAGTATATAAAGCAAGAAAAGAACACAACAATATATACTGGTTCGGGATGGGGGGTTTATACCATCCGTACGTCCAGTTGCGAATCCGCGACTCCGATACTATTGACTAGTATAATCCTTTCGGTGGACTATAAACCGTTACAATTCACTACACCGATATTCACCAATATCGATGCTCACAAAGAAGGAGTTACTCACCAATGGTATTCCGCCCTCGGAAACAACCCAAAAGAATCTCACGATTCGACTTCACCTAAGGATCACAAAGATCTCTACCAAGACTTCCACCCGGAAGTATCAAACCCCAACTAGATCCCCAATGATCTAGGCTTGGTCAACAACACACAAGACTTCCCTTACAAACAAATAGATGAAAGAATGAATGTTTGTTCAATTAAGTCCTAACCTAACCTAGAGACTCGATTGTAGTAGAAAGGGTAAAGATAAGAAGACCCTTGACACAATCACAATAGTGGATTAGGTTCTTGTGATTCTTCCCTTGCAAAATAGATGTGTTCTTCCAAAGATGTTAGTATGAAATCAAGAACACAAGATTAGAGATAGAGAGATTTGAGAGTGTTTAGAGAAAAAGAAGCAAGAGAGAAAGAATAATGGCAAGGGGTGAGGAATACAAGAGGCAAGGGTGGTATTTATAGGCCAAGAACCCAAACTTGGGAAATTTTACCGAGGCCGGCGCGTCACCGAGGTCGGCCAAGAATGAATGTTTGTTCAATCAAGGGTTGAGATGTGTTGTAAGGGAATGGATGGTTAGGATGAGGTGTGTAAGGGAATATGTAAGGGTGTAAGAGATTGTGTGAGGGATTGTGTACGAGAATATATGATTTAGATATGATTGGTTTTGTCTTATGGATAAATGGGATTAAGAAAGGATTAAGACATAATCTAATTGTCATTAAGAAGAAAAGGTTTAGACAATTAAGATTATAAGTTGAGAAAATCATAGGTTACTTATAAGTTCAATTAACACAACGTCGAGAATCCATAGTTTCATATCTCGTGAGTTTCCACGACTTGATGTTCTCAACTAATACCTTGGTTCAAACAAGTTAAGTGCTTTGCCTTGATGTAAAGCATAACCCAAGTAGGAAAGGATGCGTTTACGCAAAGTGACCTTTTACTTAGTTGGACCAATAAGGGAGTAAACCCGTTACATAATTAGAGAAGACGTAAGCACGGGATATAAGCATATAGATGCTTCAACACGATGTTACGTGAAGTATACAAGCTCCCTAAGTTTAGAAAAGCCTTGGCTAGAGGCGATAGTTAGAAAACACGAGTTGGCGTTTTCCCGAAAATGGGTGTTCTAAAAGTGGGATCTCTCAAGCCTCAAAACTCGTTTCGAGTGTTCTCAATTAAGCACATAACATATTCATACCTGTATTGAAAGATCCACATTTGTCGGGTAAGGGGAAAGCCGACTTTCAAAATTCGCCCGGAACCATACAGACTCCTGGCGCGTAACCCGCGCGTTGACGCGCGGGCATCGCACCAGGAGCAGACATTGGCTCCGGCGATTTTGAGCTAACGTTTGTTATTTTATGTGTTTCGATGGTTTGTTTGTCATCATTAAAATATAAAGAGATCTTGATCATGTTGCCTCAACAATCTCCCCTTTTTGATGATGACAAATAAAAACCGAAAGCAAATAAAATTACCAAACTTAGCGAAGACAAAGCGCGCCTTTGGTGTAGCTTGCGTCTTGACCTTTGACTCGTAATTTGGTGAAGCCTTTACATAACTTGGATGGTCTTTACGCTCTTGCTTTCTTTCTCCCCCTTTTGTCAAAACAAAAAGGCGGGACTTCTAATCAAGCCAGGTTTCGAACTTGGGCCTGTGGGTAAAATGAGCAAGCATGTATGTGCACCCTAATGTGCTCCCCTTGAACATAGCTCCCCCTAGATCGTTACTCCCCCTTGTTACAAGGCGGGGATCCATGGGTCAAGAGCCTCACCTTGGCGGTGGCCTAGCTACACATAGACATCACAACGTACAACCAACAAAGAAATCCTCATATATGAAAGTTCCAAAATGGGTTAGGTTACCATTTGGAGACTTGCAACATGGGTTAGTCCACAATGTTATGTATATATGTATTTGTCCTATATATGTCTCCTAGATGACTCCACTATCCAAATGTTGAGCACAATATAAAAGTAGAGATGAATTAAACATGATTTTCACATATAACTCATAATACATTTTATATCACATAGAAGAGCATAAAGCATACAACAAAGATAATTTCTACATCAAGCTAGAAACACATTCTACAATCACCTTATTAAGTATAATATTAAATGGTGACTAACTATATTACACATAACCTACAACAAAAGATGCCCAAGTGGCTTTATTTCTTGTGTTTTTGAGCCGTAACTTTTGCAAGACCTTTCACAACATTTTTTAACATCATGAAGTTGTTCTTGTAGGCAAGATGCAACTCCCTCATCTATACTCCCTTATCAAGCATGGATATCCTACTCCTAACTCCGAACCTAAAAATTAAGATTCAGACATCCAAACCCATATCAAAGCCTAATTTTACACACACCAAACCAACATCCAAACCTAAAAAATTACTGAACCAACAAAATCACATAAACCCATACAAACAAATACCCCACGTATACTCATCCATCCTCCCATCCCATTTACTTTTACACACACATACACAACTACTCTCTCATCTCACTACACAAAAACATACGATTAAACACTCACACAAACAAAAAATCACTCATTTCTTTACTATCCTAGCACCGCCCGACGCTGCCACCAACCCGAGGCAACCACTACCACACAAACTGATGCCACCACTGAAATCCACCCTTCACCTTGTTCTGCCGCTGCCGGAACCACCAAGACCCACACGGTTTTCAAGTTTTGAGGTAATATATTTTTAATAGATCTACTTATATTAATGATGTTTTGAAGCTTTTAATTGTAGATCTAAAAATTTTATTGTAGATCTATATATATTAACATTTTTTATATTTTTTTTGTTAGTGTCGCTGCTATAACAACCTAAATTTCGTTATGACATTTGAACCGTGAATATGAGTACAACCTAAAATATGAACGACATTCAAATATATATGATACGAGATAACATTCGAACCTTTGAATGCGAATAATTAAAACTACAAAATAAAAATCCTAGACCTAAGTTTACACTACATGTTATGAAAGTAATCTACAAATAAGAAACCCATATTTAAAGTTAACACACAGTCGACATAAACCTTTTTCCTAAGCCTCATATCACACGCCTAAATAAGTCCATTTTGGGTCAAATTCTATTTAAAGTTGTACACCACTAATATACATGGAAGATATGTTAAAAGTTTGAATGTGGTGAAGAGAATAAGTCTCCTAAACTTTTCCCAAAGACTCGGATCTTTTCAGCTTATATCTCCCACTCATTTCTCATTATACCCATCTGTATATCACGTCTCTATCTCATTTACAACAAACCCTAATAACACAAGAGACAGCAGCTTCACTTTTGCTCTCATTTTCCCTCAAGAAATTTAGGTGGTACGAAGGGTAAACAAGATGGTGATCGACATTGGTATACAAGCTGTGGTTAGTGGCGATTAGCTTTCGTGTGATCGTGTGTTTTGGAACTCGAAGGATTTTTGTTTTGGTTTTTAGCGTTCTCTGTTCCGTTCCGAATATCCGACTAAGGTAACTCCATTTCTTTTGTTTTCTATTCGATAGACACATGCATGCGACTTACATATTTATATACACGTACAATCTGAATAAAATATGCGATACGAATCTTGCATGTGAATGTCGACTTCAGTTTAATGATTTCTCTTTTCAAATACACTCCTATAACTGGTCATCGAAATGATTCTTTTTATCTCTAATATATACGACTGATTTGGAAAATACGAATGGACCTTTATATGTATACCTACAACCTGGTTAAAAATGAGTAAAATGAACAACATATATACGCTGCATGAAACTTACCTACATCAGAATTATGTTTTATTTGAAATATGTGTATAGGATCGATACACAAAAATACAAGGATAAGAAACCATAATCTATTTTATTATAGATCAGTAAGATGAAAGTTCTTGAATCAATATATGTACATGTTTATAAACTCACGTATGGAATGGAAAGAAATATTATACTAAATTTCGAATGGGAGAGTGTTGCATTGCATGAATAACAATTTTAGTCACACAGTAATATGAGATATATTAAGATTTGAACATGCATGTTAATAAGAAATACATGGACCTAATTAAAGATGCTAATCTGTATGAAATAAAATGGGGTAAACATGATATTACGTATGTATATAAAATGGATGCATGTTTCATTTCCATAGTCATGTTATGCATGTGTACAGAAATGTAAGATTATATAGTTGCATGAGAATGCTGTCGAATGCGTATTTATATATATGTCGTGTGTGAACATGAAACGGTGTCGAGTTTATAACGAGTCATGTATTGTCTATTAGAATTTTGGGTCGTCACGGTCTAAATAAATTATGATGACGGGGTCCAAAATTATTATCTTAATATTAGTTTATTAAAATAAAACTTAGAATAATTTTATTTGACATTTTAATATTTAATCTTTGATAATTTATATTTTGACCCTAAACTTTCCTAATTGTCGTAATTAACCCTAATTTATTATATTGGTCATTTTAAACCTTAAATATTTAATCGTCAATAATAACCTTAAAGTATTAAAGTACTAATTCGGGAAGGTTACTAAATATGGGAACTTACTAATTTTGGAATGTTACTAAAAACGGAAAGTTCTAAAAATAGAAAGAAACAACAAATGTGTAATCTGATTAACTATAAGCATTAAGTAATAAGACGATCATTAATTCGTGTAGCTTCGCTGAAAAAGGAGTAACTTTCGATCCTCGTGTTCTCTGATATGGTTTCATTTGCTGTTTGAGGTACATATATTCTACCCTTTCTCATTAAGGGTTCTGATCTCATGACTTTTCGATCCTTGACTTTGATTCGTTTGCTATGATATGATTCATTGATATAAGCCTTTGCTATGATCCCTTTGCTATGATTCGTTGCTATCCATTTTGTTGATTACCTGATTACTATCTCCTAGTTGAGATTCTGTTTGATTATGATATGATTCGTTTGTTATGGATATGCTTTGTTTGATATGATTCTGTTCTTATGCCCGAGTTGTTATTTTACTCATGGAGGTACCATGGGTGTGTCAGTGATGGCACCACTGGCATGACACTTTCTGGGGAGGTGTGATAGATCCCTGGCATTCCCTTCTGTTTGATATATGTGCACTATGGCCAATTAGTTATATATGTGTCCAGTCATGAGCTGGCATGTGTATTTTGTTTGATTCAGGGAGTGTATGGATGCATCCTAGGTTCTGTTTTGTTCTGAGAAGACAGTGACTGGTTGTACGTGCCTTGTACCCCTTTCACTTCTGGTACATTGGAGTTAGCTACTCTATGTACACCCTATGAATTGACGGATATATGATTTTGTGATTAGACCTATTCGAGTGTCTCTGGTAGGTCGGCTCGTGGCTTTCCTTTATTTCTTTTGTCCATTCGATTGTCTCTGGTGGACAAGCCTTTGTTGATACGTGCTCTTAATTCTCTTATGGTTTTTTTCTTATGCTTGATATATCTATGATGCTTCGTTTCGTTTGACTTATGATATTTGTTTAGTTGTTCATTGATCTCTTATGCATTTGATAGATGACTTTCTCTTTCAACAGCAGTTTATGCTTTCCGTTTCATATGCTTATTTACATTTCGATTATCCATTTGTTTTCCTATATATCTGTTCATTGGGCTTTTTAAGCTCAGCTGCATTTCCTTTCCTGCGGCAGGTTATAGGTTGGAAGCTGGGGTTGGGTGAAGAGAGAGCATAGAAGCTTTAGTGGACTACCCCAATGATTAGAAGCCTTTGACACTTGGATTAGACTTGGACTTGGATTCGATTAGATTTTGTTTAGCTTTGGTATTCTCATTCTTGTATAGAGTTAGTATTTCCTTTGTAATCTTGAGAATATCCTTTGTAACTTTATGTTTATAAGTCTTCCGCTTGCGTTGTATGTTCTGATATGCCACCATAATGTGATACTTCTACCCTTGTCGGGTTGGGGTGTTACAATTATGGTATCAGAGCCCTGGCTGCGACTTGTAGTACATAAGTTATGGCCTGTGAACATTTAGACCCTTAGGTTTGCACCTTAGAAGCTTATGGAATAACCTTAGAAGGATGTACTATAGGTTCTTCCCTTAAGAACTTTAGTTATGACTGGTGAGGATTGGGTAGATTATGATTAGTTATCTTTCTTCCGCATCACTCTGATTTTTCCTCTGCTTTTAATTAAGCTCTTATAGGATCTTATGTTCCGGAGATTTAGAAGATTTACCAAGATATGCAACATAAGTTAGAATGCTTGAGACCTTGTAGTAATGCCTTATAGGTTCATTTTCTGAAGTTATCACATTCTTTTGAACTTTGATCCTTGATTCGTTTGACATTCGTTTAGATACCTTTTCATTCATTCAGAGAATTCGTATATGTATGAATCTAATATGTTCGACACATTCCTTGGTTTCCTTTTTGCTTTGATAAGCACCTTAAGATTTCTTTCTTCATTATTGGTTTTGACCCTACATATTCTATTTTTATGATAAATCTTGCGATTATCTATCACGAGTATCCGAATTGTTCTATGCGTTTTGAAGATATTTGAGGATAAGTTCGTTCTGCTAATCTATTCTCGTTGGAAACGTTTGATTCGATATTATTCTGGATGTGGATTTGTTGACTAAGCATTGTGATGTTACCAACTATCATATTATATTTGTTATCTTTGGCGATTTGAGAAACTCGAAATTCTGTACCATGGTTCCCAACCTGGTGGATAATTATGATCATCCTTGTTTTGGAAACTCTTACGTTAATCCTTCGTAGTTGTGAAGATACTTTGTTTAATGGAACTCGCCTCGAGAGTTGTTCTGATTGCTTGATATGTTCGTTGTGTCTCTTGATGTGCTTTCGTGGAGAAGATGAGGATAGCATGAAGATGTGGGTTGATTTTTGAAGCTGAATTGTATCATGTTTCGTGTAAGGGAGCGAGATATTCCTAGTATTGCTTTTTGCATTCTTTATAATCTCTATGAGCTTTGTGATGCCAATTGTATTGGTTAATACTCCGACCATTTTTATGGACTTGATAAATCGTGTCTTTCATGAATACTTGGAGAATTTTTCATTGTATGACATATTGGTACGTTCGAGGATGAAAGAGAAGCACGAGGATCATCTTTGTATTTTTGTGTTGACATTTCTACGTCAGAAGAAGTCTATGTGATATTTTCTCGAAGAATAACTTTTGTTGGAGGAAGCTTGAGAGGATGATTTTGAGAAGCTGAAAAGAAATTTGTTCTACTCAAGGAAGAAGACATGAAAAAGCTTAGTAGGAAGACGGTAGAAGATCATGTATGCTAGGAGACTCGAAGGAAGCAGTCGATCGAAGCACACAGTTCTAATTACTCTATCCATCTTAGTAGTACTATGATGAATAGAGACCTGAAGCAGGAGTTGAACGGGATGGTATAAAGATGACGGTGACTACATTGGCAGCGAAGCATTTAGCGTTGAAACATGTGGGAAGGAAAACACTAGTGGCGTGATAGTGGAGCATTGAATTGGATGGCTTGATTGGAAGATCAGCAGATATTTCTTTCGATAGAATATTATTCAAGCTACATGGCGCACCGGCAGTGATCGTGACAGAGAAATACGTTAGCACGCTTCCAGAAGAGGTATAGAAGAGTTAGAAGTCTTGGCATTTGAGGAAGTTCTAGTTCGCGACACGTTAGTTATTTGATTCACTCTGATCCGTACGATTACTCTACAATTCTGTTATACCTTCTGATACGTTTTGATATTCTGAATTGTGAGTGTTGAATCTTCAGTACGAATATGTTACCCATCTCTTTATGAGACTCTTGATATTTTTGATGATTCGATTTGTGCTCCTCTGACTTTGGCAAGTTCCTTTGTTCGTTCAGAATTTAGTAGGAGTTGATGAAGTTTTATCAGTTAGCACTATCTCCGTGTTTGCCTCGTAGGTATATGTGTTTCATGTATCTCTTAGTGAGATTTCAACTGTCATCTGTCATCTGTCATCTGTCATCTGTCATCTGTCATCTGTCATCTGTCATCTGCTACGTATTTGTTTCGTATTCGTTTGAATCAGATTTGTTACGATTTGTGTTCTGTGGATAGCCTGGGGCTATCCAAATTGTCGGGATCGAGTCATGAGAAAACATTTTGGTGGTGAAGATTCTGTATTGGAAGGAACTCCCCGAGCGTGAGGTTATTTGCGACGTTTCTTTTGTTATTTGCTACGCCTCCGTTTAACTTGTGCGACGCCAATTTCGCGGACGAAATTTTTCTTTTCAGAGGGGAAGAATTATAACAACCTAAATTTCGTTATGACATTTGAACCGTGAATATGAGTACAACCTAAAATATGAACGACATTCAAATATATATGATACGAGATAACATTCGAACCTTTGAATGCGAATAATTAAAACTACAAAATAAAAATCCTAGACCTAAGTTTACACTACATGTTATGAAAGTAATCTACAAATAAGAAACCCATATTTAAAGTTAACACACAGTCGACATAAACCTTTTTCCTAAGCCTCATATCACACGCCTAAATAAGTCCATTTTGGGTCAAATTCTTTTTAAAGTTGTACACCACTAATATACATGGAAGATATGTTAAAAGTTTGAATGTGGTGAAGGGAATAAGTCTCCTAAACTTTTCCCAAAGACTCGGATCTTTTCAGCTAATATCTCCCACTCATTTCTCATTATACCCATCTGTATATCACGTCTCTATCTCATTCACAACAAACCCTAATAACACAAGAGACAGCAGCTTCACTTTTGCTCTCATTTTCCCTCAAGAAATTTAGGTGGTACGAAGGGTAAACAAGATGGTGATCGACATTGGTATACAAGCTGTGGTTAGTGGCGATTAGCTTTCGTGTGATCGTGTGTTTTGGAACTCGAAGGATTTTTGTTTTGGTTTTTAGCGTTCTCTGTTCCGTTCCGAATATCCGACTAAGGTAACTCCATCTCTTTTGTTTTCTATTCGATAGACACATGCATGCGACTTACATATTTATATACACGTACAATCTGAATAAAATATGCGATACGAATCTTGCATGTGAATGTCGACTTCAGTTTAATGATTTCTCTTTTCAAATACACTCCTATAACTGGTCATCGAAATGATTCTTTTTATCTCTAATATATACGACTGATTTGGAAAATACGAATGGACCTTTATATGTATACCTACAACCTGGTTAAAAATGAGTAAAATGAACAACATATATACGCTGCATGAAACTTACCTACATCAGAATTATGTTTTATTTCAAATATGTGTATAGGATCGATACACAAAAATACAAGGATAAGAAACCATAATCTATTTTATTATAGATCAGTAAGATGAACGTTCTTGAATCAATATATGTACATGTTTATAAACTCACGTATGGAATGGAAAGAAATATTATACTAAATTTCGAATGGGAGAGTGTTGCATTGCATGAATAACAATTTTAGTCACACAGTAATATGAGATATATTAAGATTTGAACATGCATGTTAATAAGGAATACATGGACCTAATTAAAGATGCTAATCTGTATGAAATAAAATGGGGTAAACAGGATATTACGTATGTATATAAAATGGATGCATGTTTGATTTTCATAGTCATGTTATGCATGTGTACAGAAATGTAAGATTATATAGTTGCATGAGAATGCTGTCGAATGCGTATTTATATATATGTCGTGTGTGAACATGAAACGGTGTGAGTTTATAACGAGTCATGTATTGTCTATTAGAATTTTGGGTCGTCGCGGTCTAAATTGAGGTCGGGTATACATATAAATAAATTATAATGACGGGGTCCAAAATTATTATCTTAATATTAGTTTATTAAAATAATACTTAGAATAATTTTATTTGACATTTTAATATTTAATCTTTGATAATTTATATTTTGACCCTAAACTTTCCTAATTGTCGTAATTAACCCTAATTTATTATATTGGTCATTTTAAACCTTAAATATTTAATCATCAATAATAACCTTAAAGTATTAAAGTACTAATTCGGGAAGGTTACTAAATATGGGAACTTACTAATTTTAGAAAGTTACTAAAAACGGAAAGTTCTAAAAATAGAAAGAAACCACAAATGTGTAATCTGATTAACTATAAGCATTAAGTAACAAGACGATCATTAATTCGTGTAGATTCGCTGAAAAAGGAGTAACTTTCGATCCTCGTGTTCTCTGATATGGTTTCATTTGCGGTTTGAGGTACAGATATTCTACCCTATCTCATTAAGGGTTCTGATCTCATGACTTTTCGATCCTTGACTTTGATTCGTTTGCTATGATATGATTCATTGATATAAGCCTTTGCTATGATCCCTTTGATATGATTCGTTGCTATCCATTTTGTTGATTACCTGATTACTATCTCCTAGTTGAGATTCTGTTTGATTATGATATGATTCGTTTGTTATGGATATGCTTTGTTTGATATGATTCTATTCTTATGCCCGAGTTTTTATTCTACTCATGGAGGTACCATGGGCGTGTCAGTGATGGCACCACTGGCATGACACTTTATGGGGAGGTGTGATAGATCACTGGCATTCCCTTCTGTTTGATATATGTGCACTATGGCCAATTAGTTATATATGTGTCCGGTCATGAGCTGGCATGTGTATTTTGTTTGATTCAGGGAGTGTATGGATGCATCATAGGTTCTGTTTTGTTCTGAGAAGACAGTGACTGGCTGTACGTGCCTTGTACCCCTTTCACTTCTGGTACATTGGAGTTAGCTACTCTATGTACACCCTATGAATTGACGGATATATGATTTTGTGATTAGACCTATTCGAGTGTCTCTGGTAGGTCGGCTCGTGGCTTTCCTTTATTTCTTTTGTCTATTCGAGTGTCTCTGGTGGACAAGCCTTTGTTGATACGTGCTCTTAATTCTCTTATGGTTTTTTTCTTATGCTTGATATATCTGTGATGCTTCGTTTCGTTTGACTTATGATATTTGTTCAGTTGTTCGTTGATCTCTTATGCATTTGACACATGACTTTCTCTTTCAACAGGAGTTTATGCTTTCCGTTTCATATGCTTATTTACATTTCGATTATCCATTTGTTTTGCTATATATCTGTTCACTGGGCTTTTTAAGCTCAGCCGCATTTCCTTTCCTGCGGCAGGTTATAGGTTGGAAGTTGGGGTTGGGTGAAGAGAGAGCATAGAAGCTTTAGTGGACTACCCCAATGATTAGAAGCCTTTGACACTTGGATTAGACTTGGACTTGGATTCGATTAGATTTTGTTTAGCTTTGGTATTCTCATTCTTGTATAGAGTTAGTATTTCCTTTGTAATCTTTAGAATATCCTTTGTAACTTTATGTTTATAAGTCTTCCGCTTGCGTTGTATTTTCTGATATGCCACCATAATGTGATACTTCTACCCTTGTCGGGTTGGGGTGTTACAGCTGCAGTAGCCACCACTAGCTCGCCGGAAAGAGTCACTGGTGCCGCTGCTATCACCGGAAAGTTTCTGTTTATATAAACATTAATTGGTTGCTTTGTTTTATATAAGTTTCATCTATTGAAATATCATAGGCCTAGGATTTCGTTGAGTTGTTGTTGTGGTCAAATAGTGTTCGTGAAATGTGTCTTAAAGGGTTGTATAATTCTTGGTTAGAATACGGAAAAAAGGGCATATCTTATGGCGTTAATTATTTCTACTTCTTTTGGGATTTCTATTTGGATCATTTTTGTGTTAATTGTTTGACTTCGGGGTCTGGTGTTTGTGCCGGCATGTAGCAAAAAACTTCTCGGGTCTAATATTGTGCTGGAACTTTAAATAATTTTGTTAAGAGTTTGGAACTAATGCTTCTTTAAGGTTAGTTTACTATAGATCTAAATAATGTTTATTACGGTTTGAACAAAAAAATGTTTATTATGGTGGTCTAAGGGCGCCTTTTATTTTGCTACATTTATCTCAAATGATGCAAGTTTAGAGATGTAAACCAACTAATGAATATCAAAAACATGATTCAATTAATATAGAGTCATGGTGAATGTGGTCTAAGGGCAGCTTGTGATCCTTTAACCATGGTGAATGTGTCTTTTTATTTTAAAGGCATTGTGAATGTGTCTTTTAAAGATTTGTTTTTAGTTTGGCTTTTTTCCTATGGTTTTGTTTGTTTAAAGTTTGTTAATTTTTGGTTGTGAGTTGTGAATGGCGTTCTATCGAGGTCCATTATGGGGTGTAAGGGGACAAAGATCTAGGACCTTCTATTGAAGGATGATGTTTTGTATTATCAATAGAAATTCTGGAAGATTCAAATTTGTAGAAATTTTGAAATTTAGGCAATTCTTGCTTGATTCATAGTTTTTTCAAATTTGACCGGTCATAACAGTTTGAGATTCTCTTTCAAATTCAAGTAGGCGTGAAAGAAAAAGAGTACATTGTCCGAACAACTGGTAAAGTGTCCTCCTTGATATGATATGTCATAGTCATACTAGAAAAGAATATTATTCTGAAAAAAGTTGAAAGGGGATATGGGTGTATGGCTCAATGACGCCAACTATTACTATATATATAATTTTGCGTCGTGAAATGACGTACCACATGTCGTTTTGGGCTCGCAGGTTTTTGGGCCGGTCCATTGCTATTGTCCACCTTAGCTACACAAGTATCTTAGCCCGTTTATGAAACTGATAATTATCTCTCTCTTCCACAACCTTCGACACAAAAATATTCCCCAACCGCCTTACCAATTGCTGCCTGCTTCTGATTTTTACGCCAGGTAATCAGTTCGATGGTTTTAATTATGTAAATATCAATTTATTCAACATAAAATCGTTTATTGATGATCAAGATGAGCTTAAATTCGCTTCTTTAATTTTCTATTAGGTACTTTAAAAGTTATAAGGTATGAAGGAACTCGATGATAGAGCTCGAGTTACCTACTCCGCGATTCGGGTGAGCTGTACATGATTGTGGTTTTAATGTCAGTGCTATTTACATATTACTATCCTTTGGTTTTCGATAGTAGTATAATGTATTATTAGTTTTAGGTAGGGCTTCAGTTTTGGGGCACAAGAGTTAATGCTCGACTCATGTTTAATCTCACCGGGAGTTAGTGTTTCAGTTTTCTAGAGGTTTTTTGTGCTTGAAGAATAATAAAAAAGGTATGCAAATTGGTTGTTGGTCTCTTTTATTATTAAGTATCTATATCGCAAGTGTCCACGGTTTTTTTTTCTTTGAATTCAAATGAGTTTTAAATCCAGGTTCGTTAAAGGTATTTTTTTTGTTAAAGATTTTAGGTGTTATTGTCTTATGCAAGTAAGATGATTTTTTGACGTGGGTATTCGTTAGTTTTTAAAATAAACTTACTTTCGTGTGTTGGTGTTGTTTCAATGGTGTAAACGTTCAGTTTTTTGGATTTTAATATGATTTTTTTGTGTTACTTATGGCATGTGATTTGTGTACACAGATTTTCCAGCTGTGATTGCTCCACAAGGCAAGTTTACGAGGATGGAGAAAAAGACGTTGTGCTATCAGTCGTCTCCTGTGATCGATTATATTTTCGAGTTAATGAATTTGGTTCAGTTGCAGTAATTTTTGTTGAAGCCTCAAGTTTTAATAATCCGTATGTTCCTGTGAAACCATGATTTTCCTGTTGGTAATATCTTTAACAATTAGTATTTATTTTGTTTCAGGGGATCCAGCATCTAATCTTTCAACAATGATAGGTCAATCAGGGCACACGTTCATTGTACACAGTAGTTGTTTCCCTTAATTTACTTCATACGTTAACAAAAATTATTTTGAATCAACGTTCGTATTCTGTCTTTCATACCTTATTCTACAGACATCTCATATCTCTTCCTTCTGTCTCTCATGTCTCCGCCACGCAGAAGATGGGGAATCGGTTTGGACAAACAAATCCAGAAACACAAAAAAAAGGTGCCAAATTCTTTATACAAAATTCATTCTTATTTTTTTTTCAGGTTTAATAGTTGTTATAGCTTATACATATTGAAAATGTGTTACAGTTCAACTGAGATAAGTGCCTGAGAAATTATGAGAAGGATTGAGCAAGAGGCTAGGCGTTCGGCTACTATTTGTGAGGTTCATTTTTAGTTTTTTTATAGAAAAAATATATGGGGGTTTTTTAAATTGTGGTATGAAGTAAAAATTTCGTGTCGATTAATTTACGGGTTTTTGAAATAAATAAGCTGGTAGTGTGTCCATTATTTACCATTTTGGGTGATGAATTAAGAGTGTTTAAAGTGTACAATTATGAAAACATATAGCTGATGCTTCACCTGATACTGATACGGCGACAGTTCACAGGTATCAATTAAGGAAAATGATGAAGTCAGAGCGGGAATGAGTTACTTCCATGAAACAATCTATTCTTACATTGTTTTGGAATTTGTTTATACAAATGTTGAACACGTATCTCTGATCCTCTTAACTTTATTTTGTTACAGCTATTAGCAGGTAGAGGCTTCTTATGTCCTGTACCGGTGTCATCGTATAATGTTAGATTGCGTCATTTTCGGTGTGTAAAGTTCATAAAGAAACTGTATATAATGATTTTGTTTGGTATGTTTTCATTCATAACTAATACTTTCTTATTTTTATATGTAACTATTAATTAAATCAGATTTTAGAAATTTCCCACATACCATATAGGGTATTCAATCAAGATCATTACATCACATTTTGTTTTTAAAATTGGTATAAAGCATAAGTACCTATGTGGCATAGATGTGCAAGGTGCTTAGAAACTTGATTGCTTACCCTAAAAACTACACTGACGCTTGATATTGATAAACAGGCCCTCTCCTGATCAGTTTGGCTCAGTACACTTACTGGAATCTAGCATGCCACAACTCTGGCACCATTCTCGACTATTCGGTACAAATATCTGGAAAGCAAAGAAAATCAGAACTTCAATTCATGGCGTTGGTAAAGGAATTGGTTATGGTTACGTGCTTGATTGCGGAGAGGAAAATCGGGCTCCAGATTTTATTGGCGATTTGGGTCTCCGAAGCAGGTTCAGATTCATGGATTTGGGGTCTAAATTGCAGTGCGGTGATTGTTCTTTAATGATAATCCACGGCGGTGGTGTGATGGTGTTGTGGATCCACATAGTTTATTAAAAGTAAAGGTAAGCGGGTGTTTGTATTATTAGTGGGCTTATGAGGTTTAATTCATTAGAGCAGTATACCTTTGTTTATGGCAGATATACCATTGATTGCGGCTGATATTCAAGAGGTAATTAGAAGTGCCATTGCAATCAAGATTTTGAGCAATGGTGTCGGGCCTATTTGGGTTGGTGTCCTTATTGCACCTTTGGATTGGTAATATATCTATTTCCAATTTTTTTTTAAATACAGTACAATTTTAAGAGAATGTGTGTCGTTGCAGTTTAAAACCGAATGTATAATTATTGCGTATACAAGGGGTTGCGTATTGCTTACTATATTTGATGCAATACATAAGTACCCTTGATGTTTTTAGGATATTCACACTCCGTATATGATCATTTGTTGGTGAAATAGTTAACTTTGAATGCTCATGTTATTCTGATTCACTGTGTTATCTTCATGATTTTATATTTACCATGATAATTTTTAAGACGAACGTGAATCATCCCCTAATCATAAGATACCATCATTAACATAATATTGCTGTTGTGTCCTACTAGAAGTGTGTATGAGTTTCTGTATGTGCATATATTTTGGAGCCAGAATATATCTTGCTTGATTTTCATGTATTTCTTCAGGAAAAAATAAGTTAAGATGCATAAGGTGACCTATGGCACTTCAACAACAAATTCAGATGTTAAAGGTATAATTAATATGCATAACTAAGTTTGTTTGATCTTTTGATATTTACAGCCATTTGACCGATGCATACTATTCATATTACAGGATCAAATATCCATATTAATAAAGCTGAACGTGGTGAATGTATTGCTTGCCGAGTTCGTAGCATAGCATGATCCGGTACCTCACAATTCTCAATAACAAGTTTTAAAAATGGGCATCAGAATTTTTTTGAATGATTCGATGAATTGATATTAGTTTGCAGCGATTCTGGACTAAACATCTTCTATTGTTGTAACCTTAAATAATACTATATCAACTTTATGTTTAATTTTGCAAGTTGAATGCATCATAGATCTACATGTTTATGTGTTGATATGTATTATGTTACAATCTGAACAAAGCGGGTTAAACTTATGTAACTGAAAAAAATTAAATTGCACTTTATAGAATCAAACAACCATAGATCTACATGTTTATGTGTTAATATGTATTCTGTTACAATCTAAACAAAGCGGGTTAAACTTTAGAATCTGAACAAACTTCTCTTTAAAAGGCTTTATGCTAATAACTATAGGTTTATGTAACTGAAAAAAATTAAATTGCACTTTATAGCATCAAATGTTAATCATTGTTATGATTATTGCTTAGGGGTTACCAGAATAACCGGGGCAGTTTAATAGGTAAGTGCTATGAAAAAAATGTCACCCACTCGAAGGGATAATCGGCACCCCGCCGCAACGCGGCGGCCTGTAGCCAACCTTGTTATATGTAGTTTGTATAGACAACATATTGGTCCAATAAAACAATTTATATGTAGTTTGAAACTTTGCATAGATCACATAATTGTCCAATAAAACAATTTTGCATAGATCACTCATATTGTGCTTCGTTTGTTTACTTATCTTTTTGGAAGTTTTTGAAATACTAAACATGTTTGCCTTTAGTAAGATCAATCAAGTGTTTATATGTAAGACGTTATGATGATTGGGAAATCAACCAATTAATGAAATTAAATATTTAAAACATTACGTAACATTTTAGCTTATACTTGAAAGCTAAAATTAATAAAATATGGGTGTCTAAACTAATTAAAGTGAACAAAATGGCTGCATTTTGAAAGACAAACTCTAATGTCGACACGACCATAATTTGTTGAAAACGATTGACCGTTGTCGCTAGGCACGGATACCCGGCTACATATAATAGCCAAGAAAAAATCCGCGGGTCCTCGGCTACCCACACGCACAAAAAAACCATTTACACGTACAAATACAACATTTCAAAAGATAATTATTCCTGCCAAAATTTTGTCAAATATTAGACACTGTTGCCACTAGAAACCGCTGCCGTTAGGCGCGGGTACTCGGCTAGTCTCCTCTTAAAGATCTTTAACATCATTCTCAATCTTGATTGTTTTCTCACAACATTTACACCTACGTGCATGGTCATGAGTTGAAGCATCAAGTTTGGGAGGGAGAGGGTACCCCGTTTTGTACCATATGGGATCACTCCACAAACATTTGATCACATAATTCCTAAGTATTTAATTATCCATACATGATGGAGTTTCCCATTCATAATTAGGTTCTTCATCAATCACAATGGACTTACCCTTGTAGTCATTGCTTGAAGCATAACTCATTTTAGATATGAGAATTCTTCTAGGAGATTAAAGTTTTTAAAGAAGAGCAAGAAGTATGTGAAGATGCAAGAAATAATGTGATTTATATAGGATGGAAGAAGGGTGGTAGGTATGACTAAAGAGACTAGTCATTCATGTTCATGATGAGTTCTACTACAAAGATGCTTGAGGATATGGCAAAGACATCTAAATCATGTACAAATATGCTTAGATCACATGGCATTGGGAAGAGATATTCAACAAGAGATGAGTGATCTAGCTAGACAAAGTAGACTAGATACACATGTTAGTTACTATCAATTCCCATGCATGAAACTACAATCAATTAATTATTACAAGATAGCATTATTCAATTTTATTTAAGCATGCAACATGTAGTTTATCACATAACGTAAACAAGAAGAGCTAGACATAAGATATTCAACGCAAGTGTGAGTTGCGATGAGTATTATATCTAATCTTGGAGGCAATTCCGAAATTAATATTATCGATATTAAGCAAGATAAATTGTGTCAACTTTTCTTGTTCAAACACATTGTATAGACATGTAGAATCTTTGATAATTATCAATCATAGTTTGAATAATGAATTGATGCCTATCTTTCCTCTTGGAAGACATATGTTTGATCTTCCATCCATGCCTCCACATAAGTCTTAATCACATAAGCTCTAATAGAACCTATAGATTGTTCTCCTAAGATGCATGTTATAGCATCAAAACCTATCCCAAAACAATTTGGACTTTTGAAAAATGTCATCCCAAAACTTAGACTTGTTTGTTTTGTGACCTAAGTGTCCTTTTATTCAAGTCACCAATGACTTGTTGTATAGGATGACCCCTCGCTTCTCTCAATTCCTTAGGGTTTCCTTCATCTAAATCATTAACTTGTAATGATGGCGACCTTTCTTGATCTTGAACTAAAGGTTCGTTGATCACATCATCTTCTACCGAAGGAGCTTATTTAGGCTCGGGCATGCTCTCATCAAAGATCACATTGAGATATTACTCAATCCTCATTGTTTCCTTGTTAAGCACTATGTATGCTTTACTAGTTTGAGAGTATCCTAGGAACACACCTTCGTACGACTTTGGGTCAAATTTAGTGAGATATTCTTTGGTGTTAAGTATAAATACTTTGCAACCAAATACTCTAAAATACTCTAGGGACGGTTTTCTATTCCTAAGTATTTCATAAGGTGTTTTATTAATTACTTTTCTTATGTATACTCTATTAAAGATGTGACAAGCGGTATCTAGGGCATGACACCAAAACTTTTGTGGAATGGATTGCTCGTCAAGCATTGCACGACTCATCTTTCTTAACTTACGATGTTTTCTTTCAACAATCTCATGCGATTGAGAAGTGAACGGGCCCGATAAGTTATAAGATATTCCATGTTCACAAAAGGTTCCAAATTGCATTTTATCAAATCCGCTTCTATGATTTGTTTTAATTGAAACAATTGAAGAATCAAGTAGGTTTTCATGTTTCTTTCTTAAAATGTTTAGTTTATTCAAAACACCATCCTTGTTTTCTAAGAATAATATCCAAGTGTAATTTGAATAATCATCTATGATCATTAAAGTATAGAAGTTACCTCCATAACTTTGGATCGAAGATGGACCATACAAATCCAAATGAATTAATTCTAAAACTTTACTAGTAGTCACAACCTTTATATTCCTATTATTTGTTTGTCCTTGACTCCCTAGACATGTATCACAATAATGCCTTTCAAAGCTCAACTTTGGCAAATTCCGTACTAGCTCGTTAGAAGCTAAGTTTTGGACTAACCTCATATTGGCGTGACCTAACCTCCTATGCCAAAGCGTTGAGTTGTCCACCATGGATGTAAGGCATATGTGTTGCTTAGAGTTATCACCCAACTTGCAAGTATATACATTATTTCTCCTATGACCTTTTGCTAACTCAACACCATTTTTACTAATAGTGCAATCTACCTTAGTAAACATGACCTCCCAATCATCATCACCTAATTGACTTACACTAATCAAATTGAAACTAAGACCCCTAACATGCTCAACATTGGAGATTTGTATGGAGTCATGAAGGACATTACCTTTGCCGACAATTTTTCCGTTAAGTTTGCTTCCAAAAATGACTTGATTTCCATTATACGCCGTGTATGATGTGAGCAAAATTCTATTCCCGGTCATGTGTTTAGTGCAACCACTATCCACTACCCACTCATCCGGTTGAAGATCACTTTTGAGGCAAACCTACAACAAAAGTACAACTCATGCCTTTGGTACCCATTGTTTCTTGGGTCCATTTTGGTTAGCATTTAAAGTGCCCAAGTTAAACATTCTTGGGTCTTGAAGCAAGACACATAATTTCTCAATACAAAACTTAGAAAAGGTGGACCAAGGATTGTTTTGATAGTCATTTTGAGTTTGATAACTTGGTCTATAGTTATGATATGTTTAAGATCTAAAAAAGTTTTGGTATGAATAGGAGTTGTCTCTCCTTTGGTAATTGTTGTATTGGTATTGAGAAGATCTTTGACCATAGTTAGAGAAATTTCTTCTTTGGTTATTTTGAAAAGATGGTCTTTTATTGTAAGAGGTAGAAGATCTCATATTAGGTGTAGGCAAAAGTGATCGATGATTTACTCGAGGTTGTGAGTATCCAAGTCTATTGCAAGAGCTTGAGTTACAAAATTGTTTTAGATTTTCTCTTCTTGCAATGGGAGCTTGATTACCTCGAGTACTTACAAGAGGAGCTTGAGGAGTAATTGGTTTAATGTTATCGTTTAATAAAGGTCCAACTTTCCTCAGAGGCCTGGCGCGCTGATGGCGCGTTGACTCGGCAGCCAGCGCGTCATTCTCGGGGAGTATTGGAGCCTCATTTTCTTTAGCCTTCACAAATGTTATTGGTTTTGTTAGGCTTATGGGAGTGGTTATTCCTTGTTTGAAAAATCCAAGACCTCCCTTATCTTGAGACACCTTTTGTCGACTAATTAATTCATCTAAATCATTTGTGCTCTTTTTAATTCATCTAAAATCCAAGAAGCTTAATGACCCCTTTTGGAGTTCCAACACCTTTTCATTCAAATAGTTAACCTCAAGTGTGAGTACTTCACAATTTTTACAAGGTTCTATCATCCCTTTGAAATGTTCTAGTATTTTCACTTTACTTTCAAGTTCATAAATTCTTTCTTTAGATTTAACATTTTCTAGTTCAAGAAGACGTTTTTCTTTGAGAGCTTTATCGAGGGTTTTTTTTAAATCATCATTAAACTAAACTAGTTCCTCATTCTCTTTTTCCAAATTGATAATATCTAAGTTATTATAAGAGGAAGGGTTTAGAGATACCTCAAACTTTTCTTGGGCCATAAGACACGTAGCGTCATTTGTTGGTTGGTCCTCATCTTCACTATCACTCCACGCTCCTCCAACGAATGCCTTGTTCACTCTTGGCTTAGGACATTCATTGATGAAATGACCCTTTTCACCGCAATTGTAACAACCTTGTGTGCGTCTTGAGCTTTCACCAACCTTGTTGTAACCACTTTGGTTCCCCCCAAACCGATTTCTCCTACCAAAGTTACCACCTTTCCTAAAGAACCTCCGAAAGTTCTTGGCCATGAGATTATACTCTTCTTCATCCATATCGTCTTCTTCATTACTATCCTCTTGACCATCACTATCATCACTAGCTTGAGTATTAGTTACTTTAGCTTTAAGAGCCGAAGACTTAACCTTCTCCTTCTTGTCTTTGGTACTTGCTTTGTCATTCTCAAGAATCATCTCATAAACTTTGAGATTTCCTATGAGCTCGTCAATAGGTAGTTCCGCCAAATTCTTGGCTTCTTCTATGGCCGTCACCTTTGGCCTCCACTTCACCGTAAGTGCTCGAAGAAACTTTCTTACATGGTTCTTATTATAGAAGCTAGGATCAAGAGCTGTGAGACTAGTGATTATAGGATTGAACCTTGTGTACCCATTATCAATGGTTTCTTCTTCCGAGATCGAGAACTTCTCATATTGTTGTATGAGTAGATCGATCTTGGAATATTTCACTTGCGAGTTGCCTTGATGAGTGATGTTGAGAGAGTGCCAAATTTCCTTGGCGGTCTTGCAAACATGAACCATCTCGAATTCCCTTCGAGGTAGAGCATTATAGATCAACATATTGGCTTCATCATTCTTACCAAGCTTTCATCTTTCATCATCATTAAGATCCATATGTGATTTTTTCACCAACAACTTTGTTTCCGAGTCTTCCACCATAAACTCAAAATTTCCATTTTGGATGATTTCCCACAAATCAAGATCTTTAGACCTAACGTAGGTCTCGAATCGGGTCTTCCAAAAGCAAAACCCATCGGTTTCTAGCAAAGGTGGTCTTTGCATAGAACATCCCTCTACATAGTTCTCTTAAGCCATGGATCTATACTCTACATTACCAAAAATCTTTAGTTAGGATTTTAAATTTTTGGGAAAGAAGTTTTTGACTTAAAACGACTTCTCGGGAAGGCTTTAATGCTCAAAACTTTGAGTATACCGCTCTGATACCAATTGTAGAACCGTAGAGGGGGGCTGAATACGGTTTCTTTAGCTTTTTAGATGTTTAAAAACTTTAAGCCACAAAGAAAACCAAGTGGTTATATAATTAATCCAAACAACCACTTACACAACCAAAGTATATAAAGCAAGAAAAGAACACAACGATATATACTGGTTCGGGATGGGTGGTTTATACCATCCGTACGTCTAGTTGCTAATCCGCGACTCTGATACTATTCACTAGTATAATCCTTTCGGTGGACTATAAACCGTTACAATTCACTCCATCGGTATTCCGCCCTCGAAAACATCCCAAAAGAATCTCACGATTCGACTTCACCTAAGGATCACAAAGATCTCTACCAAGACTTCCACCCGGAAGTATCAAACCCTAACTAGATCCCCAATGATCTAGGCTTGGTCACCAAGACACAAGACTTCCCTTACAAACAAATAGATGAAAGAATAAATGTTTGTTCAATCAAGTCCTAACCTAACCTAGAGACTCGATTGTAGTAGAAAGGGTAAAGATAAGAAGAACCTCCACACAATCACAAGAGTGGATTAGATTCTTGTGATTCTTCCCTTGCAAAATAGATGTGTTCTTCCAAATATGTTAGTATGAATTCAAGAACACAAGATTAGAGATAGAGAGATTTGAGAGTGTTTAGAGAGAAAGAATCAAGAGAGAAAGAATAATGACAAGGGGTGTGGAATACAAGAGGCAAGGGTGGTATTTATAGGCCAAGAACCCAAACTTGGGAAATTATACCGAGGCTGACGCGTCACCCGTGCGTGAGCGCGCGGGCTTATTCTGTGTCCCATTTGCTTATTGTTATGGCTTATTAAAACTACTTATTGTTATCTTTTGGTGCTTCTGTTCTTAACCTGGTTTGAATTGAGTTCATTTGAACTTATTTGAGTGTTAGAAATCTGTGAATTTAGTTTCACATAGTTTGGACACAATTGCTTATTAATAAGCACTTGTGTTAAGCTGAATTAAGCTCTATAAGCACTTCTACAGCTTATTTTCATTTCAAAATTTTTCCTCAAGTTTCTTTTAATATTTTAGAATTTTTGTAAATTTTTCATATTTTTCTGAATAAGTTTTACTATTTTTCTCATTTTATTTTAGATTTAAATCAATTTTTAATTATTTTTAAATAAGGAAAAATCAAATAAAATTAGAAAAAAGTCTGAAAAATTCCAAAAATATTTTAGATAATTCTTCTCTATTATTTTAGATTTTTCAAAGTTAATTTTGTATTTTTCAAATTTATTTTTACATTTTCTCTTATTTTTAATTACTTTTAATAATCCAAAAATAGAATTTAATTCATAGAAAATAAATAAAAACTTAAAAAAATATTTTTCTTTTTCTCAAAATAATTTTTAGTAGTTTAAGATTTTTAGAAATTAATTTTACATTTTTAGAAGAATTTTTCATTAAAAGTTACGTTTTAATATTCGTGTTTGATTTTCTGTTTTTAGATTTTAGACATTTGTGCATAAGTAGCTTGTACCTTTTGCATATATTATTATTTCTTATCTCTATTTTAGTTTCTCAATCACAATTTTCACTTTTCCACTTTTCACGACACGATTTCACGAATCGAAATTTCACGATTCCATTCACTCCTTCACGGGATACGACTCGGGTTATCCGTATTTCTTGTGGATTTCCTTGGAATTATAATATATATATAAAATTGTGAATCCTTCTCCACAAGGAATAGTGTCGCTAGGATTAAACCTTAATTAAACTGGTTCTAGAGGTCAGGGATGATTCTTTTTGTATTTTTATGGTTTTTTAGAAAGCAAGTACAAATCCCGGGTTTTGGAAGAGTGGGTGGAATTAGTTGCTAGTCAACTAACCCAAATATCTACTAATGCAATGAAAATAAAATAACAAGAAAGTAAATTAGGAGAAAAACAATAATAAGAGAAACATGTTTACTTAGATTTCACTACTTCCTAGCTATCTTTTACTAGTTGATTAGTTTGTTACAATTGCGTGGATGACGGGTTATATTCCTTAATACCATTCGTAGGGCCGTGTACGATCTTCTCTAACTCTATAAACTTCTACCTCTTCCTATGTCGAGCCGACAACTAGCTCCTAACATGGCCTCCTTAGTAGTCACTCATGCATTAAATATAACCAATTAATAGTAGTACACATCCGATTCATTTTTCTTAAGACGTTCAAGCATGTTACCAATTGGATGTCTGCCAGTTTTCTTAAGCCTAACTTCAATATCATTCATCCATTACAATTAATAACAAACAACCAACTAATAATCAATAGCTAGGTTTCATTACATCTAAGCAAACACAAAGAAAACCTAATCTATCATGTTAAAATAAAGACAAGCCTAAGATAGAATCAAACAACACATAGACATATTGAATGATTATTGGAAGACTTATCTTTATTAGAACATGGATGATAAAAGAGTGAAAAACCCTATAAAATTTGACCCAGGTTTCTCCACAAGTTCTCCCAAAAGTCTCTCTAAAGTTCGCCCTCTAATACACGAAAATTAGAAAACTATATATATATTTTGAGGTCTGACGGCATCACACGTTGATTCTCACGCCGTCAACTCGCCGCCAAAGAAATCCTCGTATTGCCTAGATCCAGATCTGACGCCGTCATGTGTTAATCTTCTCATGGCCGTCACATGTGTTTTAGATATTGACGGCCTTGGTGTCGCCGTCATGTGTTATCTCAAAAAACATGCTGGCACGTCTTGTTATACTTTTTATCCACCTCTTTTCCATCACGTGACGCCGTCCCATGCAATACGTGATGCCGTCAGGTACTATTTCCAGCTTGATTTGGAGACTTTGCTGTTTTCTTCACTTTTTGCTCCAAAAACGTCCAAAATGTTTCCTTTTCCAGATTTCTTCTTAAAAGTACCTAAAATGATAATAATCTCGACTTTGGGCTTAAATGACCCCCTAAAAGCAGTACACTTTTCGTCTCATCAGGGGGATGGAGAATTAAAACGCTTATTTGTCCTAAAATTAGAATGCTTACTTGTCCTAAAATTTTAAAAATATGCTTAATCTATACTTAATATATCAAAATGAAAAATTTTTAGCATGTTTTTGTTAAATCTAAGTTGCATAACCGCACACATCACTTTATTTGCTAAAATATTTTTTGTGCGTGTGACTAGTAAACTTATAACTTGGCTCTCATACTATTTGAATCCACCATAATGAGCGTAATTGTTATAAGAGGAATGACCTTTCTAACTCGGTAAATTTCTAGGATTACACCAAATAGCCTTTAATATGTTATGTTTATTAACTAACTACACTGGTTAGTTAACCCACGTGTAAAACCCTTTGTTACTCTCATTTTTAGAGTAAGATACTCCTAGAAAAACCCTCAGAACCATTCCTTTCGTTTCATACACCCTTTGTTTATTGTTTCATTACACCTTAAACCTTAGCCTACCCGATAGATTAATATCCGTGGTTAATTGCTTTAAGGCAAAGTGTGTTTCCTTGTGTTACCTGTGTTCGAGTACGTAAATTCATTATATTTGGTTAGGTCGGGAAATTGCACAATGAAATGGAGTGAAAGTACATATTGTATAATTTTTGTGTCGTGTTATTTTTCGTGTGTTTATTACTTTCACTATTGCCGTTATATGTGAAGTTATGAAAAGTATGAAAAAAAATTATCCAGAATTATCGTTATAAGTGATGTGGTAAAATTTTACACATCGTAGTTTATTTATATGTTGATGTCAAAAAAAAAGTTAGAAGTTTGTTGAACCAACTAATGTAAAGTTCTGTATTAAGTGGTTGATATCGCCACTATTTGTTGTTGTATTATATTTATGGATTGATTGGTAGTTGGCCGTTATGGGAACGCCAACTAAGGTTTATTCTTTGATTAAGAGTTTATTGAGTATAACTTGTGTCTACCTAAAGCGTGAGTTACAAGTGTCAAAAGCGTGAGTTATTCAATGATATGAGTCTTATTCATGGGATGGTTTGGAAAGTGATTAACCATAGTAGGACTTAATCTATCTGTTTGTTTATTTTTATTTTACACCCATTTTTTATATCCTAAATTTTATCCCTACCCAATCGTATTGTTGTATTCGTTGTTAGCTCTCGAGCATCCGGATATAATGATGGCCAAGTGAGAATATTAAATGTGTGAATAAGGTAGTGACCATCCGAGTATTATATTAATCGGCTAATGCGCTAGCGATCTAGTGTATGAATTAGTGACCATCCGTTATGCAAATAATGTGCCATCGATCCAAGGAGAACATTAGTGACCATCCGTTGGTTGAAGCGTCGAGGACTTGCGCTAGCGATCTACTAAGTTTATGCAGGAGAAGTTTGAACGAAACTAGGTTTAACCCTATAGCCTCAAAAACCCTTTTTACCGATTTAGACTTGTCATTCCTTAGCTTTAGTAGAGGAGATGTGTATGATTTCCAAGCCTATGATAGAATATTCGTCACAACTAAACAATGAGATGATTAGATCGGTCTTAAATTGAAAATTTTAATTTTGTTTCTAATTCGTTAAGTGTTTGGTTGTATGATTATGATAAAACGAATACGTGCTTAACGATAAAAATAAATCCTAATACCTTTTAGAATACATTTTCATAATTTATAATCTAGAGTTTACTTGGGGACAAGTAAAGTTCAAGTGGGGGGATATTTGATGAACTCAAATAAGTGCATTTTATTGTCGTCATTTATCCTATTTATTTGACATGTTTTATTATATTATTTATGAGAATTGCTTAATTATTTACTTTAGTAATTCTCAGGTAAAAACAAGCAATTGGTGAAACATAACGATTTTAGATGAAATATGGAGCAAAACCAGCAAGATGTCAAAAGTCTACTGAAACCAGAAGATGCACCAAATATCTCTCAACTGATACGCCAGAATATTATACTTAGATGAATTCAAAGACTATTGTATGACTTTGAAGAATGCGCCGCATGCAATTCTAGCATGCGCCGCATATGAAACTTTGGTCAACGAAGAAGATCAAGCTTGTTCTACTCCAGATACGCCGCATCATATTTCTGACATATGGCGTATCACTATCAAAACTTCACCAGATATAATCCAAGACACTAAAGAACGTGCGCCGCATACAAGAATAAAGTTACGCCGCATCTAAAGGCGGTGTACGAATATTCCAGAATATATTAATCTTGGACCCCACGTAAAGTTAAGTCAATGCGTCGCATCTCATTACTTAATGCGCCGCATCGAACCGTCAGACAGAGATTATAAATACCCCAAGACTGTACGAATTTGTGTGCAACATAACCCTAAGGAGATGAATTCAGTCGAAGAAGCTTCACTAGACATACTCCAAACAAAGATATTAGAGCTGTAAGAAGGTCATGTATTTAATTCATTTAGTAGTTTTGTTTTATTGTAATAGTATGTTTTAATTCATCAGGATTGATGGGCTTGTGATATGTGACTACGGAACATCGTACACTCCCTTAATATTGCTTTCCCATTAATTAAAGTTTATATGTTGATGTCTTTGGTGACTTATATTAGTGCTTTGATAACCTCTGTGTCTAGCTGAGCCCGTGGACTGCCATATCTTCCCTTCGCCTATTTAATCTAACGTCTTTGGATAAGTAGGATAGACATAAGTGATCATTAAGGGTTTATGCGCCGATATATTGCGATCAAACGAGAGAGAATAGATTACGATACACTTCATATAAAACTACCAATAAAATAAGTTACAAGCTACTTAATTATCAGGATTGGTCTTCTTGTAGTCTTTATTATCTATATGTGTACGCGTTGCTATTTGCTAATTCATTCTCATTAGTTTAATTTACTGTTTAATAAAACAAAAATTGTGCTATTCTCTCAGACTAAACCCCCCTTGCGTTAGATTAGATTGTAAAACTAACTTAGGATATTAAAATACTAATAGATTAATTAAGCTTTACGTTCCACTCTTAGTGATCATCTTCATAGGACTTAGCAATAGTTTCTTTAAGAAGCATCCTATTAAGTTGATATTGGATATCTTGGTCTTCATCAGATACTGTGGTCTTTAGTTGAACAGTACTTTGTGGATCAACAGTACTTTGAGGTTCAAAAGTACTTTTCTTCTTATCACTGGGTTCTTCATCAAAATCATCTTCAGACCTTATATTGACTCCATGAACAATGTATTGTGATTCTTCTTCATTGTGAACAACTTGATTTTCTTCTCTTACAGGTACATAATTCATGGATGAAGCAATAATATCAAGATCAAACATCCAATCAGGACCTTTTCCTTTTTGATTTTCATGATCTTCTAGAAATTCAACATGAATACATTCTTGAACCTTTTTGGTAGCCCTGTTGTACACTCTGAATCCTTTGCTATTGGTACAATAACCCAATAAGTATCCTTCATCTGACTTACCATCAAACTTTCCCAAATTATCAACAGTATTCAAAATAGTCAAAGGACATCCAAAAGGTTTCATAAACTTAATGTTTCGTTTCTTTCCCATAAGTAACTCATAAGGTGTCTTCATCTGAGGTTTTGTCACTAATACTCTATTCAACACATAACAAGCAGCACTTATAGCTTTAGCCCGAAATGGAACAGGTAATTGGGAATCTGCAAGCATTGTCCTTGCTGCTTCTATCAAAGTTCTATTCTTCCTTTCTGCAACTCCATTCTACTAAGTAGTTCTGGCAATACTAAATTCTCTCTTAATTCCTTTCTTGGCACAAAATTCATCCATTAGCTGATTCTTGAATTCAGTCCCATTATCACATATAATGGATCTAACCTTGAGTCTTAACTGATTTTCAAGTGCTATTATAAGATCATGAATAGCATAAAAAGTCTCATCTTTAAATCCTAAGAAAAAGACCCAGCTAAATCTGCTACAGTCATCTGTTATAACCAAACAGTACTTCTTCTTGTTTAAACTAACAACAGAGACACGTCCAAATAGATCCATGTGCAGCAATTCCAAAGGCTCTCTGATGGTTCTTTCTTCAATCTTTTTACATGAAGCCTTGTGTTATTTACCCTTCTTGCAAGCCAGACGTGAGTGATCATTCTTGAATGTTTTAGAAGGTAAAACTCTAACTAAATTTCCTTTGACCAACTTGTTGATGTTCTTGAAATTTACATGCCTTAATCTTCTGTGCCATTGATGTGCTTCTTCCATTGTTGCCCTTGCTATTAAACATGTTGCTCTTTCAGTAGAATTGATATTCTTCAAATCTATGCTGTACACATCATTGGTTCTTGGTGCTCTCAGCATCACCAAGTTTTCATCTTCTAACTTAAACTCAGGGGAGAGAATAAGACATTATGTGTCAAGAAATAACACAGGATATTTCTTGTCACAAATCTGAGAAACTGACAAAAGGTTGAATTTAAGCTCCTTCACATATCTAACAATCTCAAAATCAATTGATCCAGCCTTAATGGTTCCTTTGCCAATGATTCTCCCTCCATCAGGATCATTCTCAAATGCAACTCTTCCTCCAAAATAAGCCTGAAAATCTGACAAGAGCTCATTTTCTCTTGTCCTGCTGCCAGAGCAACCACTATCAACAATAAGATGATCTTTAAGGTCCTCTTCTGGGTTGCCCTGCATAAAAATGAAAAAGGTTAGTTTCTATTAAGAACCCAAGCCATTACTAACTTGTGTTCCCCTTGTGGAGTGACATACTCAAATTCTTTGAGTATGTAATCACCACTGTTTTTAAAAGCACTATCAAGAATTAATGTTTTTGACTCCAAAACTTGTGTTGGAATATTATCAACACTCCCTTTTTCACCCTTATTTTCTAAAAGTACTTTTTCACCCTCAGCAGTACTTTCTTTCTTAATCCATTTAGTTGTAACTGTTGGTGTTGGGTTCTTTGTTCTAGGTACTTTTCTTGAGTTGTAAGGCCTTCTAGGTTTGTAAGAATTGAATCTCCTAGGTCTTACACTAGAGTTTTTGCTAGCAGTACCTTGATTGGGGGAATTCCTAACAGTACTTTGAGAAGGTACTGTTTGACCAGTACTTTGAGAAGTAATTCTTGAAGGTACTGGTGGTTTAGAGAATGGTCTTTTCTGGTGAGGGTACCTATAGTCTTTTGAGAAATTACTATGGTTAACCCTATTTGAGTAATTCCAAGCTGGTTTATTCTCCCTTGGTTTATTCTCCCTATGCTTATGGTTTGCAGATGTGGTCTTTGGGTATTTGCTTAAGTATTCTGAATGATAATCACAGTCCTTAATCAAATGATGAGGATTATAACATACATAACATAACTTTGGTCCCATACTCCCAAATCCACTCCCAAAAGGTTTTCTATAATAAGCAGTATTTTGTAAATATTTCCTTGTAGGTAGTACTGAATGATCAGCAGTACTTTGAGAAGTTTTTGGAAGTACTGCTTGTTTTGAAAAGCCTTTTTCATTCCCAGAACCCTTATCATTATCCCTGGGTTTCTCAACAATTTCCTTTAAGTACTCAGGACTAGATTGACTTGAATTCGATTGACCTTTAAGCTTTTTCCTGAATTCTACATTTTCTACTCCAAAACAAGAAACATCTGTCCTAGGTGGTTGAAAACTACCTGTGGTTGGAGGAACTTCATTATATCCCTTGTCTTTCTTAAATTCAGGAGGTGTTGAGCAAGGGGATTCCTCATCACTAGATGTGTTTTCCTCCAAGCTTATGAATTCTTCATCACTAGTTGAGGTTTCCTGAGAAAGACTTAGTTCTTGGTTCCTAGTTGAGATTTCTTCTGAACTACTAGCATAACCTAGGCCAGTTTTAATGTTTGCTGTTCTTTGTTTTTCAACAAAACTAACATGTGACAGACCTGATTCTTTCCGAACAGTAAGTTTTTCTACCAACTTATCTCTTTCTTTAGTGACCTTTTCTAGTTCAGAAACCTTACATCCTAATTTCCACTCACTTAACTTTAACTGATAATCCTGTTGCTCATATTTTTCTGCCCAAGCTACTTCATTATTTTGTAGAACCCAAGAATCACCTTCTGGAGGACGAGGTTGATCAAAATACAACATTATTCTAGAGAGAGAAGGTGAGGTGAAACAATGATACTTTTATTATGATAAATTATGTTGCACACCGACACCCCTCAAGTGAAGCCTTGAGGGGTATTTATAGGCCTTACATAAGGAAACTATTACAATATTACATTAGTAGTCCCTGTACTTTATGCATTCTAGTTGTCTACTCCAATTCACATAAATATCGCTCAGCTTCATTTCTAACAATCTCCCTCCAGTTGGAGATATACGCGAATTGGTTACAATGATTCCTAACAAGTAAAATAAAACAATCAAAGTAAGCGCATCAATGCTGAGGAGGACTTCATAGCTCTTTTCTTCACAAATATCCCCAACAATCTTTCTTTACTTGTAGACGAATCGCTTGCTAATCTAATTAGGTTATTACTCCCTCCCAATTAGTAAGCCATTTTCTTTAACATGCTCCCTCCCAAATATACAACCCGTTTGATATAACCTTGATGCTTGTTGAAGAAGTATCTTTGAATTCTGCCCATATAATCTTCAGTCTCATGCACAGCGGAAAATGAATCTTAGACTGATAATATGTAACTTCTTCACAGGTTTGTTTGGGGAGCATCATATTGTCATCTTCAACTCACTTAGAATGCTTCCAGTTCTTCAATAAAAGCCCCGATGTACACATTTCTTGCTCCTGGATGATGACGATCTCTCGGAATCATCATAAATATGTGTACATAAACATATCAACTAGAAGCAACATACAAATCAATACCCCATGAGTGAAATGGCAATAACTATTCTCTCTACAATTCATCTCAGATCAACCTATTTTCACTTCCATTGGCTAATAGTAAATGACCACGTGTGGAGACAACCCAATATGACAAACTTGAGTGTGAAGTAAAATTCCCCAGACTTGTGACTTACGCTTGTACTATCCTGATTAAGAACCTATATGAGCACAACAACGTTACTCCTTACAATATAGGTAGTGGCATATACCCAACCATCCATCCTTTATTGTATATCCATCTCTTGAACAATCCACAACCTTTTGTGACACTGAGCACTACAACGTAACTCCTTAAAGTGATAGCAATTATGAACATTAAGAACCAACTTATGCGTTTATAGATCTCACACATTAACTAGATGTCCAAGTCTTAATCACTATCCCATGAATGCTCAAACAAGGATCCTCAAAAGTCTTCATCCAACCAACCCCTAGACTTTGAGATACTAAGTGCACGAACCCGTGAAACGTCACTTCAAGCTCAAATAAGTAATAAAAAAATTATCCCCGTAGTCACCTTTTGATAACTTTCAAAATTTAGCCATTGATCTTTGGTGTGTTTTTGGTGAAGCTAGAAATTCAATCACGTTGATTCGTAGTGATTTCGGATTTTCCCTCCAAAAATAGAATTGGAAAAATTTTCGCGCCCATAATTTGGAAATAACTACGAAATGCAATGCTAAGGTTACCAGAAAAAATTGAGTATTAAAAATTCTTACGCAAAAATTTCACCGAAAAAATTTGAATTTTGGCCTAAAAATTTGAATTTCGGGCCAAAATTTTCAACGTTATACCAAAATTTGAATTTCGCATAAAAATTGAACGTTTAGTCGCCTCACAAAAATAATATATATATTTATATATATTAATTTTTTTTTGCTAACTCGATAACATCATCCTAACTCGGTAACCTTGGCATACTCGATAATCTCCTCGGAAAAATTCTTGTAACTCGATAAAGCTCCGAAACTCGCAAACTTTGCAAAATGTCCCTAACTCGGTAACCTTTGCATAATGTCCCTAACTCGGTAATTCCCCAAACTCGGTAACCTTGATCAATTTTGGCAGAGTTTCGTTTATGTAGCAAACGTGAAAAACCTTACCCGATAAACGATAAGGATTGTTAGCTAACTCGCTAACTGGATAACTCGCCAAAACTTTCTAACTCGCAAAACAATTCCTAACTCGATAAGCAGTTCTCAAACTCGATACCCAAACTCGGTATACCATTCCTAACTCGATAAAAAAATATTTCTTAACTCGAATTTTTTTCCTAACTCGACTAAATCCAGTCATAACTCGGTAAAATACGTACGATCAGCTCAAAAACTCGAGATTTTCACCCAAAAACATGATTTTTCACCACAAAACACCACGATTCGCCCCCGGTTAGCTCTGATGCCAATTGTAGAACCCAAGAATCACCTTCCGGAGGATGAGGTTGATCAAAATACATCATTATTCTAGAGAGAGAAAGTAGAGAGAAGGTGAGGTGAAACAAAGATACTTTTATTATGATAAATTATGTTGCACACCCACACCCCTCAAGTGAAGCCTTGAGGGGTATTTATAGGCCTTACATAAGACAACTATTACAATATTACATTAGTAGTCCATGCACTTTATGCATTCTAGTTGTCTACTCCAATTCACGTAAATATCGCTCAGCTTCATTTCTAACACCCTTCTATAGTTATCTCTTTCAGTTTCATATTCTTTGAGCATCTTTTGATAAGAGTTACTACATTTGGAACATACCTTAGAGATAGTGGATGAACTTGGTGAAGTAGTGATGCATGGGAATTGCACCAGGCTTTACCTCTCGAGGGAACTCGAAAAGCTTACAACCCCCACCAGGCAGTGTACCTGATCGTTGTAGTATAGTATAGTGACAAGGATTAGAAGGCCTAAAAACTAAGTCTAGAGGTGAGGGATGATTCTTTTTTTATTTTTATATTTTATGAAAGCAAGTAAAATATCGGGTTTTGGAAGAGTGGGCGGAATTAGTTGTTAATCAACTAACCTAAAAACTAAGATGCAATCAAAATAAAATAACAAAACTGTAAATAAACTAAATTAAACTAATGGTGTGAGCAATATGTGGGAGAAATGTGTTTCCTTAGATTTCACTACTCCCTAGATATCTTTTACATATTAATTACTTGTTACAGTTGCGTTGATGATGGGTTATATTCCTTAATACCATTCATGGGGTGGCGTACTTACTTCCCCAATTCTATAAGCTCTTACTTCACTCCTATGTCGAGCCGGCTAAGAAGCTCCTTACATGGGATCATTAGAATTCGCTCATGCATTAAATACAACCATAAAAACCTAGTACACATCAGTTCATGTTTCCTAAGACGTTCAAGCATGTTACACAATGGAGATCTGCCAGTTTTCTTAAGCCTAACATTGAAATCATTCATCCATTACAACCATAAACAAGTAATCAACACATAATCAACATCTAGGTTTCATTACATCTAAGCAAACACACAAAAGATCTAGCCTAGCATGTTAAAATCAAGACAAGCATAAGATATATTCAAACAACACATAGAGATATTGAATGAATTGAAAGCAGACTTATCTTAATTGAACATGAAAGGTTTCAAGGGGTGAAAGCCCTTGAAAATACTGTAAAAAACGACCTAGGGTTATTAGGGTTCGGCCCTAGAATTCTCCTCACTTCTTCCTCCTTTAATGAATGAAAAATAGAAAAGTATATATAGATTTTATGAGGTGACGGCTTCAAGAGTAAATTTCTGACGCCGTCATCTCGCCGCCAAATAAATTCTCGGTTTGCCTAGATCTGGGTTTGACGTCGTCACGTGTAATCCATCTTCAGGCCGTCACAATTTTAAATCTTGACGCCCTTTTCTTGACGCCTTCAGGTTTTCTCTGGGTCGTCATGGATTTTACTCCGGACGTCGTCACAATTTCCTTCTTGACGCCGTCAGGTACTGTTCTCAGCATGGAAAATTAAGTCTTTGCCGTTTTCTTCACTTTTATGCTCCAAAAACGTCGAAAATGCTTCCTTTTCCAGAATTCACTCCCAAAATACCTAAAATCACAAAAGGAACGATTTAGGGCAACATTTGATAAGATAAATTCAATTCCGGGCTTAAATGACCCCTTAAAAGTGGTTCATTTTCGCCTCATCATGTACCCTTACACTTGAGATTTGCTTGTCCTCAAAAGACAAGTTAGAGGTCATTTAACACTAATATAAAAGTAATTACAACAAATAATTGTTCCACTAAAGAACAAAGACAAGCACGGAGGTCATACACTAGCACCTCACAAATAGTGTTTAGATACTCACATCTCTCGGGTGTAACAAAGTTATATCACAATATGGAAATTGAAAACATCTCTCACTACCTGTCATCGCAAAATAGATTACCATAGGCTTGGGAAAGCATCAAACCTCCACCACATGGCGTAAGCACCTAGGATAAACTATCAAAGAGGTCTTTCAAAGGGTTATAACGTTAGGTATAGGGATATGAAATACACGGTTTTATTGGATATAGGCAATCTTTACTGGTGGCGAGTTAATAATCTTGGTTAATTACATGTACAAAATGGCGTTGCTAAGCCAAGACTAGACTCGACTTAAGCTAATAAATGAAAAATAACAAAAACATAAAATAAACATAGAATGAAATGGGATGGTAGTCCGTATGTTTTTTCTCTTTTCTTTTTCTATTTTTTTTTTTATTTCTCTTAATTTTTTCGATTTTTTTTTTTATTTTTTTATTTTTTTTTTGCATAAACTCTTACCCTACCATCCAAAATAATACATCATAGGGAATGAAAATTCCCCTTACACTTGAATTTTTACATACTTTACAATAAACTAATCTAATGACTCGAATCAAGATAATCAAAACACTTGGAGCACTTTTAAAATTAACGTACTTATGGGGGTAATATATGATGTTCTTCCCCATTACTCCATAACACAAGTACTTTACCCATGAGTCCCAATCGTCCCAAAACAATATGTACACGGATATGACTCGACTTAGCAACCATGTAATCAATTAGATAATTAACTAAGGGTTTAAACAAATGACAATAATGCACTAAAGATGAGTGCATACAAGGAAGGCTAAGGCGATTTGGTTGTACATTTAAGTGGGGTGTAACAAATTCTTCCTTTAAGTAAGATGCTTAAAGTTAGAAACGAAAGGATAGGCTCGGAGGGGTGTACTAGGGGTTTCGTGTACTAAAAATGAGTACAACGCTAATGGTGTGGGAAAAATTAGTTGACTTAACTAGCCAAACAATATCACTTAAATGGTCAAGTAATTATGATACGGGTTTAACACAAGGGTGATCCTAATGCCTCTTATCATGTAGTAAATCCTACTACACGAATGTAGTCTCACTAGCGGTCTCGGGATGCATCACTAACGCAAGTTCTAGAATCTAAATGCTACCGGTACACTCATAAGCACTAATAGTAAATGCATTTCCTATCAAACCTAAAGGCGAACCTCACATATTTGGGTGGAAAATTTTTCTGAATAGTACGGTTTTGTGCTAGTTATACAACTCCTATCCATGAGACGCTTGCTAAGGCTAAAGCTTCACTCCTAAATGTTGTAAAAAAATTTAAATTTGGCGCTAAAATTACACTAACAAGTATTTCTCATAGTTTTATTACACACCTACTATTAAACAAAACAAACTCAAGTGAAAGTGTATCCTATAAGGTATCATCATTTACCCTCCCCTTACACTTAGGATGAACATTGTCCCCAATGTTCAAGTAAAGACATAAAAGTAAAACAGGTAAAAGAATGAAATCAAATACTCCCCTGATTCGCTCGGTATGGATAGTATGGTAACCAGGTTAGATCTTCCTCCAAGAAAATGAACAATCAAAGCATCCCTTCCAGAATATAAATAATCTTCTTGTCATACCTAACCTGTTAAATCTGAGAGAACAAACAAAGCAACCTCGCGTAAAATCGGTGGCAATCTATATACTAACAAATCCTAGAAAACAAGGTAAGATATAATGCTTGTGGAATGATGTTTGCAGATTTCATGGAGATTATAAAACTAAAGAATTAACAAAAACTTAAAGACTCCGTTAGAAAAATAAAACTGGTAAAATTTCCATATTTTTACACGTGACGCCGTCAAGAAGAAATTCTTGACGCCGTCAAGAA